>ML327170.1:78394-148208 GCA_005239505.1 Nicotiana paniculata
TTTGTTCAATTTGTGGTTGATGTTTGCTTTTCCGGTTGGTCTGGTTTATGGCCTTGAAAAATTTCTCGGGATCTGATAAGGCTTCAACTACTTTACCAGTTCTCGTTGAGTTTCTAGGCATGCACCTGTAACATGTTAGCAAACGTCGAAAATTTAAAGAAAATTGACTATATTTCCAAATTTTGTATTTCTTCCAACTCAATTGATAATATCGTTAACTCCCCGGCAACGGCGCCAAAATTTGATCACGCTCAACTATGTCTAATAAAAGACTAAACGGGCGTTGCGAATATAATCCAGGGTATTATGCCCAGAGTCGATCCCACAGGGAATTTACGTATCNCTTGGTGAACTTCCTTCTCGGATACTGCTTATAGTTTGATTAGTTGTCTCTATCAATCATGAACACTCTATCTACCATAAATCTCTCTCAAGTAATTATGATAATTTACTAGACGCACTCTCTCAAGTTACGCTAGCTAGATTGCATTACAGTTCACTTTAGATTGCACCCGAGGTATCGTTATCTCTAATCCAACTTCTAAACCCTCGGTTATGACTTTCGTCTATACTCTGGGAGTGGTGTTGTTCAAACAATTACCTAAATATGCACTCTCTCTCAAGTAGATACACACTAAATAGGCACAGCTAATTGATGGCCATTCAATTAGCTACAACAAGAACGTAGTTGAACAAATAGAGATGAACAATCAACCAAACTATATTAATATCACCATAAGTTTGTCCCCCAAAGGGTTCCACCAAAACCCTAGATTAAGAGAATTAGCTACTCGTAGTCATAAATATCAAATCTAAAATAACGTGCATAATTGAATTACAGAGTAATGAACTAAGGAGATAAAAATCAGTGTTTTTGCTTTGCTGAATAGTAATCCACAGGTTTTTCTTCACTTTAATGACTTCCTCTCTTCGAATCCCTTTTCAAGTTGTGTTTTGGGGTCTATTTATATGCTTAGGATAAACCCTAAACGTGTAGGAGACTTCTATTCCAACCGGGAAACACTTAAACTCTTCAAAACTCGGAATTGACTGGACATCGGGACCCAGGCGTTTGGGCTCAAACGCCCCCTTAAAGCCAGGGCAGGCCTGGCGTTAGGGCCCAAACGCCCCCCTAACGCCAGGGTCAGCCTGGCTTTAGGGGCCAAACGCCCCACTAACGCCAGGGACAGCCTGGCTTTAGGGGCCAAACGCCCGGCTAACGCCCGAGTGTTTCCTTTTCGACTCTTAAGCGTATTTTTGATGTATTTGCATCCATTAGCTCGGTTTCCACATCCAATGCACCTACACATGAAATAAAATCCATTATGCACATACAAAGTGTATTTTTATCATTAACGCACATAAAATGTAAGGCATATAACATGTTAAACCATGAATTCTAGCCACGCATCAGGAGGCTTGGGTTGGTAGCCTTCGCGAATGCGAAGAGGCCTCCACGAACGCAATGGCTAGCTGGCCATTGACCTTAGAAAACACGACAGGTGCTTCGCGGATTCAAAGAGCACCTGACGCCCAGGTATAAAAGGGCTGCAAATTCAAGATTTATAACTTTTCACCATTTTTGAGATCTTGATCAGGGATTGAGGAGAATTTTGAGAGAATTTTCATCCATAGGTTAGTAACTTTAACTTATTTCCATGAGTCTTCATAGATTTTTATCCATAACTCTAGTACTTTTAAGTGTAGAAATTGAGATGTTAGGAAAAACTTATGAGGGCTAATTTTGGGGATTTGGACTTCGATTTGAGGTTCAATCTTGATGAAAATCACATATTTGGATTCGAGAGAGAATAGATAAACAGGTGTTGGTCTTAAAGACCGAACATGTTAAAGCCCAAACATGTTTATACTAGGGGTGTTTTTCAAGCTTGTTTTTACTTATTTGGGAATTATTTGACTAAAGTTAAAGTAATTTGGTTAGCTTTTCCAACCTTAAGCCTCGAATTAAGAACTAAGAGTTCCAAATCACTTCTGAACCTCTCGGAAACCAAACGACCCATCCCCAAGAGTTATAAAACAATAAAACAACCTACGAAAAGTCAGAAATAGGGAATGAGGTTCTAGAACTCAGAACATTAAGTCGTTACATCTTATATAGTAATACTCTCTCCGTTTTAATTTATGTGAACCTACTTGACTGAGCACAGAGTTTAAGAAAAAAAGAGAGGGCTTTGAACTTGTAGTTTAAAATGAGACACATATATTTTGTGTAGCCATAAATCATTGCATAAAAGTAAATTATTTCTAAATATGAAAAGGGGCCTTTTTTTGCACGGACTAAAAAGTAAATAGATTCACTTTGATTGAAACAGGGGGAGCATTAATGTTTAAAGGCTCTTCTCTATTGATTGGACCAATTATTTGTAATTTGTCATAAAAGAATCATCAATAGGCTACGTATTTTTAGCAATTTCTTCTAGATTCAATGATACCAAATAATCTTACGTCTATCCTTCGTAAAAGAATAGGTATTAAGGTATCTATCATGTTTAGCGCACATATAATACACACGTGGTCTTCCAATTAATATGTGATAAGCATCCATATTCACTACATCACATCAAATCAAGTCTTTATAAATATTATCAATAGAAAAAGATACTAGACATTGACGAGTTACCTCTAAACCATCATCATCTTATTCTTTGATGCCGTAGGATATGGATGAAGTTTGATTACAAGAAAAAATTAGTAATCATCTCTTCAAAAATGATGTTTATATGACTTCCACGTTCAATGATAAACGAATAAATTTTTTCATGTGAGGTACATTTAGAACGAAAAAAGAGAGTTCGATTGCTATAATTCTTCATCTTCTTGAAAAAAGAATCCTGTTTTTGGTTGAATCTTAGGCATAATAAATTTGTTAGTCTAAGACTTGTGGGTTATAGCTCTGATACCAATTAATGTGATTCTTCGAGTTAACAAAGAATCAACCAACTAGGATCAAGATATTGAAACAAAAGTGTGGGTTGTGGGCTGATTTCAAGAAACGACATCTCAAATTTTAGGTCTCGAAAATCTGATAATTTAAAAATAAGGTGAAAGATGACTATCTGAACTATAAGAAATACTATTCTCGCTGAAAATTAATAAATATTGGCGCTTCATTAGTTTAATAAAATTTATGATTATGATATCAAAAGAACGAATTTAGATTTAAAAATGTGTTTTTGAATGATCAAGAACTTTAAAAGTTCCTAAAGTCACCATTTAGAATCAATTAGTGCGATAAAAGAACACCATGTGCAACTGAAAACAAAATGAAGACTATCACTATCTTGCTTAAAACCGAAAATAAGGATAAAGAAGACAAAAATAGAGAAAAATACTCTATTGCAAATTAGGGCAACGCCAAAAACGTGAAAATTGTGTTCCACATGGCTTGATAACCCTTTATATAGGTCCCAGATATCTTCTTTGATGACTAAAATTTCTATTCTAATAAGAAAATAAAATAGCTAAATACAAGAAAAGAAAAATCCTTATTCTCAAGGGAAAGAAATTAGAATCCCTAATAGAACCCATTTTTTGGCAACTAAAAGAAAAATTATTATTCTAAAAGGAATATAATAGAGAAAGTATAAACCTGCCAAGAAAAGGAAACAAAAAATCTGTCACGACCCAAATCCTAATCTAGGTCACGATGGCGACCAACACCGATGTTAGGCAAGCCAACACAATTAGTCTACTGAGTTCCACTTAATTATAAAAAAAATGTTTCAACAATACTTGAGTTTTTGTCACAAAGCATGAGAAGATAACAAATATCAAAGGCAAATTTAATTGCAATGATCAAGAAGTTAAATTTAAATAGTTACATTTCCAAAAGAATAGTCTACCACTGTGTGTGCCATGAACTGGTGTCACAAGTGTACATGCATCTAGTAGAAGGATCAAAAGAATACATCTATCCTACTGTCTGAGAGAATATAGACAGAATAACAAAAGGGAAAGACTCCAACATGTTGTTGGACGGTACCAAGAGAATCAGCTCACGGTGGACTCCCTAATCTCGAGAAGTAAAGAAAGTGCTCCAGACTGATAACCAGATGCACCTGCCTCAAAACCTGTACAATTAAGTAAAAAAGCATAGCATGAGTACATAAAAATTATGTACCCAGTAAGTATCCAGTCTAATCTCGAATAAGTAGTGATGAGAGGTCGACTTGAAATTTACTAGAGACAAACATCATGTTTAAATATAAGGCTAAGCATGAATATCAAGGATGAATAACAAGTAAAGATAAGAAATGACAAGTCTTTCCACAAGTGCATTTATGTGTCAAATCCTATCAAACAGGTTACTAATTTATTTTCAAGGACATTTTAACGGTTTAACAATCACAGAAAATACCAAGAAATTGACATGCGCATAATATGTCGAGGACATACGGCCCGATCCAACAAAATAATAAATGTGCACTGCCGAAGGGTCGAACGGCACGAATCATAGATGCATCTATTAACCTGTTGAGGCGAACGGCCCGCTCCCATGAGAGTAGTGTAAGGAATCACTCCGCTCGCAGAATATAAATGTGAAGCCGTCACACATAAGCATAATACATTGTTCCTCAATTTCATTTAGAAATAACGATTTGCTTTAAACTTTCAGTTTTTTCTTAAGATCTTGAAATAATTTCAAATCATTACAAACAACACAAGAAATAAATAAACAGTATTCACAAAAGCATGATGTGAGCCTAAACTACCGGGACATAACAAGAATAGTCGCTATGTACGGACCCTCGTTACTTCGTGCGTACGTAGTCCCCCACAATTTTATTTTACATCAAATAAGTTCACCTATGGGGAGGTTTCCCTCTTACGAGGTTAGAAAGGAGACTTACCTCGTTTCGAGCCTAATTCCAACTCAAGAATGCGCCCGAACCTCCGAATTCGTCACCCCGCAACTCGAAACTAATCAAACATCACACAAACTAGTCAATCTATGCTCAAAGGTTCACAATTTCCCTATTTAAATGGTTACCCATCCTAGTTTACAAGATTCTTAAAATTCACCCCCGGGCCCACATGCTCGTATTCCGGAAATTTTCAAGGGAAGTTGTTACCCATAACCTAAGGATCAATAATATATGAAAATTTTTACTAGATTCCATAACAAATTTCGTGGTTAAATCCTATTATTATCAAAACCCTAGGTTTTACTCTAAACCCATAATTTTCACTAATCTTTGTGTGTTAATCTACCCAAAAACAAAGTAATAAACTCATATTAAGTAGGAAATACATTACCTCAAGGTGCTAAGTAGAAATATCTGCTTTGGGAGCTCTTAAATGGCCCAAGGTTGTAATAAATGCCCTCAAATATGACTAATTCTCGACTTTAGAACGACCTTACTGCCTCTAGTGCTTTCGACCCTGCGGCGTGTGGACTGCATCTTCGGTCTCGCTTCTGCGGACCAGTGTCCGCATTTGCGAAAAAGGGAGGGGCTGGCAGGGACCGCACCTGTGGAAGGGGGCCCGCACCTGCGGCTCCGCTTCTGCGGAGAAAGGACCATATCTGCGGATCCTGGTCACTAACTCGATGGCCGCATCTGCGAGGCTTCGACCGCAGGTGCGGTCGCACCAGATCTGGTGCAACAACAACTCTTTTAGAGCTTGAACTTGCCTCGCGCGACGTCCGAGTGGCATCCGGGGCCCCCGGTGCCCCTTCCAAACATACCAACAGGTTCTAAATCATAAAATGGACTCGCTCGAACCTTTGGAACGCCTGAAACATCATTAAATCTGAGAATTATACCCCATCACCAACTAAATTCAACTTATGAACTTTGAGTTCTTAAATTTGCTTCCAACGAGCCGAAACGTACTTATACTACTCGGAATGATACCAAATTTTGCGAGCAAGTTATAACTGACATTACGGAACTATTCCCGTCTCGGTATTTCGTTCGGACCTCGATATCACTAAAACACGTTCCAAACCTAAATTTTTCAACTTCAAGAATTATATTTCACTATTTGGCACTGAAACGCTCCCGGGCCATCCAAAACCCGTTTCGAACATACACCTAAGTTCGAAATCAACATACAAACCTATTGGAACCTTCAAATCCCGATTCTGAGGTCGTTTATTAAAAATGTTGACCTAAATCAAACTTGGCCTTTAAGGCCAACCTTAAGGAACTAAGTGCTCCAATTCCAATCCAAACTCTTCCAAATCCCGAACCAACCATCCCCGCAAATCGTAAATCACTAAAAGCAAGTACCGGGAGTCTTATTTAGGGGCACGGGTTTCTAGAAAGCAAAACGACCAATCGGGTCGTTACATTCTCCACCTCTTAAACAAATGTTCGTCCTTGAACGGGTCTAGAATCATACCTGTTGTGTTGAAAAAGTGTGGATATCTGCCCCACATGTCCTCCTCGGACTCCCAAGTCGCCTCCTCGACTGGTTGGCCCCTCCACTGGACCTTTATGGCGGAAATGCTCTTAGACCTCAACTGGCGATCCTGTTTGTCAATGATAGCAATTGGCTCCTCCTCGTAGCCCAACCCCTCGTCTAGCTGAATAGTACTGAAACCTAACATATGAGATAAGTCGGTGTGGTACCTCTGGAGCATAGACACATGAAAAACCGGATGAACTCCTGATAAGCTGGGAGGTAAAGCGAGCTCATAAGCAACCTCCCCAACTCTCCTTAACACCTCAAACGGACCTATGAACCTCCGGCTCAACATACCTTCTTCCCGAATCTCATAATACCCTTCATCGGAGAGACTTTCAAGGGAACCTTCTCGCCAACCATAAATGATACATCACGCGCCTTCTGATCTGCGTAACTCTTCTGTCTGGGTTGTGTTGTGCGAAGCCTCTCCTGAATCAGCTTTACCTTTTCCAAGAAATCCTTCACCAAATCAGTACCATATAACTTAGCCTCGCCAATCTCAAACCACCCGATGGGAGAACGGCATCACCGACCATATAAAGCCTCAAATGGAGACATCTCAATGCTGGATTGATAGTTGTTATTGTAGGCAAACTCGGCTAAGGGTAAGAACTGGTCCCGCTACCCTCCAAAGTCAATCACACATGCCCTGAGCATGTCCTCCAATATCTGAATTATCCGCTCTGACTGCCCCTCGGTCTGAGGATGGAATGCTGTGCTGAGCTCCACACAGGTGCCCAACTCACTCTGTACTTCTCTCCAGAAATACGAGGTGAACTGAGGGCATCTATCTGATATGATGGACATAAGCACGCCGTGCAACGGACTATCTCCCGAATGTAGATGTGGGCCAACCTCTCTGAAGTATAAGTAATGGCTACTGGAATGAAATATGCCAACTTGGTCAACCTGTTTATAATAACCCAAACCGCATCAAACTTCCGCAAGGTCCGTGGAAACCCAACTACGAAGTCCATGGTGATGCGCTCCCATTTCCACTCAGGTATAGGCATCTGTTGAAGTAGGCCTCCAGGCCTCTGGTGCTCATACTTACCCTGTTGGCAATTTAGACACCTAGCCACATGCTCCACTATGTCTTTCTTCATCCATCGCCACCAGTAGTGCTGCCTCAAGTCATAATACATCTTCGTAGCACCAGGATGAATAGAATACCGTGAACTGTGAGCCTCCTCTAAAATCCTCTCCCTCAGGCCATCCACATTAGGAACACATATGCGACCCTAAAGTCGCAAAACACCATCCTCGCCAATAGAAACCTCATTGGCGCCACCCTGTAGTACCGTCTCTCTGAGAACTGCCAGGTGCGGATCATCAAATTGTCGGACCTTGATCTATCCCAATAATGAGTACTGAGCAACAACACATGCAAGAGGTTGGCTGGGCTCTGAAATGACCGGCCTCACAAGTCTATTAGCCAAAGACTGAATGTCTAAGGCTAGTGGCCTCTCCTCTGCTGAAATGAATGCCAAGCTACCCATACTCTCTATCTTCCTGCTTAAGGCCTCTGCAACCAATTTTGCCTTGCCCGGATGATAAAGAATAAGTATATCATAGTCCTTCAGCAAATCAAGCCATCTACGCTGCCTCAAATTAAGGTCCCTCTGCTTGAATAAGTGTTTCAAACTGCGGTGGTCAGTATAAACCTCATAAGACACCCCGTACAAGTAATGCCTCCAAATCTTAAGAGCATGAACAATCACTGCCAACTCCAAATCGTGCACGAGGTAGTTCTTCTCATGAACCTTTAGGTGACGTGAAGCATATGCAATAACTCATCCCTCATGCATCAATACACATCCCAAGCCAACGCATGAAACGTAGCAATAAACTGTATACGTCCCCGAACCGGAAGGCAACACTAGAATTGGTGTTGTGGTCAAAGCTGTCTTGAGCTTTTGGAAGCTCGTCTCACACTCGTCAGACCATCGGAATGGGGAACCTTTCTGGGTCAATCTAGTCAGAGAGGCTGCAATGGATGAAAATCCCTCCACAAACCAGCGATAATAACCTGCCAATCCCAAGAAACTCCTGATCTCGGTCGTTGAAGTAGAGCGTGGCCAACTCTGAACTGCCTCAATATTCTTAGGATCCACCTTGATACCCTCTCTGGATATCACATGTCCCAAGAATGCCACATAATCTAACCAAAACTCACACTTGGAGAACTTAGCATACAACTTTTGTTCCCGCAAGATCTGGAGCACTACTCTCAAATGATGCTCGTGCTCCTCCAGGCTACGTGAGTAGATCAAGATGTCATCAATGAAGACAATGAAAAAAGAATCAATATAAGGCCTGAACACCTTGTTCATCAAATCCATGAATGTCGTTGGGGCATTAGTCAAGCCAAAGGACATCACCAGGAACTCATAATGACCATATCTCGTACGAAAGGTAGTCTTCGGAACATCCGAGTCCCGAATCATCAGCTGATGGTACCCCGATCTCAATTCAATCTTAGAAAACATCCGAGCACCCTGCAACTGGTCAAACAAATCATCTATGCGCGGCAACGGGTACTTGTTCTTAATGGTAACTTTATTCAACTGGCGATAGTCAATACACATCTGCATAGTCCCATCCTTCTTCTTCACAAATAACACTGAAGCACTCCGGTGATACACTCGGTCTGATAAACCCCTTAGCTAGCAACTCCTCAAGTTGTTCCTTCAATTCCTTCGGAGTCTATACGGTATGGTGGAATAGATATAGGTTGGGTTCCTGGAGCTAAGTCAATTCAAAAATCAATATCAAGGTCTGGTGGCATGCCTGGAAGGTTTGAAGGAAACACATCGACAAAATCCTGAACCACTAGTACTGAATCAATCGTTAGAGAAGTTGAGATGGTGTCCCGCATATAAGCAAGATAATCCAAACAACCCTTCTCGACCATACTTCGAGCCTTCATAAAGGAAACAACCCGACTAGATGCACTAACTGAGGAACCTCTCAACTCCAACCTTGGCAACTCAGGCATGCTAAAGTAACAGTCTTGGCATGGAAATCTAGAATGGCATGATAAGGAGATAACCAATCCATGCCCAGGATGACTTCAAAATCAGTCATATCAAGTAACAAGAGGTCTACCCTGGTCTCGAACCCACAGAATGTGACTACACAGGACCGATAGATCCGGTCCACAACCACGGAGTGGCCCACCGGAGTGGACACATAAACGGGAGTACCCAAGGACTCACGAGGAATATCCAGGAAATGAGCAAATAAAGATGATACATATGAATAGGTAGACCCTGGATCAAATAATACTGAAGCCTCTCTATTGCATACGGAGATAATACTTGTGATGACGGCATCTGAGGCCAATGCATCTGGTCTGGCCGGAAAAGCATAGAATCTGGTTGGAGCACCGGCTGGCTGGCCTCCGCTTGACTGAACAGGAGCTGGCTGAGCTCCCCCTGCTTGGCCTCCACCTCTAGGACGACCCCTACTAGCATGTCCTCCACCTCTGGGTGGCCGTATCGCCAGTGTTGAAACCATAGGCTGATGACTCTGCTGCACTGCGTTGCCCCAAAGCCTAGGGAAAAACCTCTTCATATGACCCAAATCTCCACACTCATAACAACCTCTTGGCACCATAGCCTG
The DNA here is from genome assembly GCA_005239505.1 of Nicotiana paniculata. Taxonomy (NCBI): domain Eukaryota; kingdom Viridiplantae; phylum Streptophyta; class Magnoliopsida; order Solanales; family Solanaceae; genus Nicotiana; species Nicotiana paniculata. Next base: position 88,451 of record ML327170.1, read on the forward strand.
CTGCCTTAAAGGCTGGCCCTGGTGGCCGGAATAACCACTGGAAGAACTCTGAATAGCTGGGTAACGATATGAACTCTCTGACATGGCACTAAAATAAGAGCTGGAGGAACCCTGATGACCAGAATACCCGCCGGAGGAACCCTGAATAGCTGGTGGGCGATAAGAACTCTCCAGCATCGCACTGAAATAAGGCCTCACTGGAGCACCTCGAGGAGGTAGTGGGGGTGCTGAATATAGGGGCATGCTAGGCTGGCCCCTACCAAACTGACCTCTGCCTCTAGCCGGGGCACCTCTAAAATATCCCGAAAACTGAGCCTCTTATCTTGTTGTCCATGCTCTCTACTCCTCAAATGATAGCCCTCAATCCTGCGGGCGATCTCCACTACTAGCTGATAAGGGGTCCCCATCTCTACCTCTCGGGCCGTGTTGGCCCTAATACCCGAGTGCAACCCTGCTACGAACCTCCGCACCCTGTCTGTGTTAGTAGGGAGTATCATAAGTGCATGACAAGACAACTCAGAAAACTTCGCCTCGTAGTCGGTCACTATCATCTAACCCTGTTCAAGCTGATATCGCAGCTCTTCCCTCTCAAAGGGTGGAATATACCTGTCCAGGAATAGCTGAGTGAAATACTCCCAAGTGATAGGGGGAGAATCCGCTAGCGTGCCAAGAACAAAGGATTGCCACCACCTAGGGGCCCTGCCCTCTAGCTGGAAAATAGTGAAGTCAACTCCATGAGACTCCAGCATCCTTATGTTGTGCAGCCTATCCCTGTACCTATCAATGAAATCCTGAGCATCCTCATAATGCTCGCCCCCGAAGACAGTAGGGTGCAGTCTAGTCCATCTGTCTAATAGCTTCTGTGGATCACCGTCCTCAGCGGGTCTGGGCTCAGGTGTTGCTGCTGCTACTGGCTGGGCCCCACCCACGGGCAATGTACCCGAAGTTTGATAAACTGCAACTGCATGTACTGGGGCCTGGGCAGTAGGGGTCTGTGCTCCCCCTCCTGCCTGAGATGTGGCCGGGTCTGCTGGAAATAAACCAACCTGGGTCATGGTATCTATGAACTGCATCATACGGCCCATGATCTCCTGAAAACCCGGTGCTGCCATAAAATCTACCGGGACAGGATCTGCTGCGAGCACCTCGCCCTGCTCCTCAATGATAGGATCCTCTGCTGGATCCACTAGTGGTATGATTGGGGTAGCTCTGGGACGCCCTTGTCCCCTACCTCGGGTCGCTGCCCTCCCCCGGCCTCTACCTCGACCTCTAGCGACATGGGTAGCGGCCCTTCCCGGGTCTGGAATGTCGGTTGTACGTGTCCTCACCATCTGTGAGAGAATAGAAGAGTAAGATTTAATATACTATCAACTGCACGATGGAAGATGAATAAAGAGAGATTTTCTAACACCCCATAACCTCCCGAAGATAAGTACAGATGTCTCTGCACCGATCCGCAAGACTATATTAGGTTTTCCCAGTACTTGTGAGACCTACGTGAACCTAGAGCTCTAATACCATGTTGTCACGACCCAAATCCTAATCTAGGTCGCGATGGCGTCCCCCACCGATGTTAGGCAAACCAACACAATTAGTCTAGTGAGTTCCACTTAATTTTTTTTTTTTTAAAAAAAAACTCAACAATACTTGAGTTTTTGTCACAAAGCATGAGAAGATAACAAATATCAAAGGCAAATTTAATTGCAATTATCAAGAAGTTAAATTTAAATAGTTACATTTCCAAAAGAATAGTCTACCAATGTGTGTGCCACGAACTGATGTCACAAGTATACATGCATCTAATAGAAGGAATCAAAAGAATACATCTATCCTACTGTCTGAGAGGATATAGACAGAATAAAATAAGGTAAAGACTCCAACGTGCTACTGGACGGCACCAAGAGAAGCAACTCACCATGGAATCTTTAATCTCGAGAAGTCAAGAACGTGCTCCGGGTTGATAACCAGATGCACCTGCCTCAGAACATGTACAATTAAGTACAGAAGCGTAGCATGAGTATATAAACATTATGTACCCAATAAGTATCCAGTCTAATCTCGAAGAAGTAGTGACGAGAGGTCGACTTGACACTTACTTGGGCCAAACATCATGTTTAAATATAAGGCTAAGCATGAATAACAAGGATGAATAACAAGTAAAGACAAGTCTTTCCACGAGTACATTTATGTGTCAAATCCTATCAAACAAGTTACTAATTTATTTCTAGGACATTTTAACGTTTTAACAATCACAGAAAATACCAAGCAATTGACATGCACATAATATGCCAAGGACGTACAACCCGATCCAACAAAATATTAAATGTGCACCGCCAAAGGGTCAAACGACGCGAACCATAGATGCATTTATTAACATGTCGAGGTGAATGGCCCACTCCCATGAGAGTAGTGGAAGGAGTCACTCCGCTCGTGGAATATAAATGCGAAGTGGTCACACATAAGCATAATACATTGTTCCTCAATTTCCTTTAGAAATAACGATTTGCATGAAACTTTCAATTTTTTCTTAAGATCTTGAAATAATTTCCAATCGTTACAAATATCGCATGAAATAAATAAATAGTATTCACAAAAGCATGGTGTGAGCCTAAACTACCCGGACATAACAATAATAGTCACTACGTACGGACCCTCGTCACTTTGAGTGTACGTAATCCCCCACAATTTTTTTTATACATCAAATAAGTTCACCTATGGGGAGGTTTCCCTCTTAAGAGGTTAGAAAGGAGACTTACCTCGTTTCGAGCCTACTTCCAACTCAAGAATGCGCCCGAACCTCCGAATTCGTCGCCTCGCAACTCAAAACTAACCAAACATCACACAAACTAGTCAGTCTATGCTCAAAGGTTCACAATTTCCCTATTTAAATGATTACCCATCCTAGTTTACAAGATTCCTAAAATTCACCCCAGGGCCCACATGCTCGGATCACGAAAAATTTTCAAGGGAAGTTGTTACCCATAACCTAAGTATCAATAATATATGATTTTTACTAGATTCCATAACAAATTTCGTGTTTAAATCCTATTTTTATCAAAACCCTAGGTTTTACTCTAAACTCATAATTTTACTAATCTTTGTGTGTTAATCTACCCAAAAACAAAGTAATAAACTCACATTAAGTAGGAAATACATTACCTCAAGGTGCTAAGTCGAAATCTCTGCTTTGGGAGCTCCTAAATCGCCCAAGGTTGTAATAAATGCCCTCAAATATGCCTAAGTCTCGACTTTAAAATGGCCTCACTGCCTCCACTGCTATCGCACCTGCGACGTGTGGACCAGTGTCTGCATCTGCGGAATGGGGAGGGGCTGGCAGGGACCGCACCTACGGAAGGGGGCTCGCACCTACGGGAGGGGCCCCGTACCTATGGCTCCGCTTCTGCGGAGAAAAGACCACATCTGCAGATCCTGGGCACCCACTCGATGGCTGCATCTGCGAGGCTTCGACTACATCTGCGGTCTCGCACCTGCAGTTGGCCAATCACAGGTGCGGTCGCACCAGATCTGGTGCATCACCAGCAGCTCTTTTAGAGCTTGAACTTGCCTCCCGCGATGTCCGAATGGCATCCGGGGCCCCCAATGCCCCGTCAAAACATACCAACAAGTTCTAAATCATAATACGGACTTTCTCGAACCTTCGGAATGCCCGAAACATCATTAAATATGAGAATCATACCCCAAAACCAACTAAATTCAACTTATGAACTTTGAGTTCTTAAATTCGCTTCCAACGCACCGAAACGTACTTATACTACTCGGAATGACACCAAATTTTGCGAGCAAGTTATAAATTACATTATGGAACTATTCCCGATCTTAGAATTCCGTTTGGACCTCGATATCACTAAAACACGTTCCAAACCTAAATTTTTGAACTTCAAGAATTATATTTCACTATTTGGCGCTGAAACGCTCCCGGGCCATCCAAAACTCGCTCCGAACAAACGCCCAAGTCCAAAATCATCATACGAACCTATTGGAACCTTCAAATCCCGATTACAAGGTCATTTACTAAAAATATTGACCAAAGTCAAACTTGGTCTTTAAGGCAAACCTTAAGGAACTAAGTGCTCCAATTCCAACCCAAACTCTTCCAAATACCGAACCAACCATCCCCACAAATATTAAATCACTAAAAGCAAGTACGAGGAGTCTTATTTAGGGGCTGGGGGTTCTAGAAAGTAAAACAACCGGTCGGGTCGTTATAAAATCCTTCTTGTAAAGAAACAATAATTTCTATTTTAAGAAGGAAAAGTCTTGGTATATTGAAATCAATCTTGAGCTTAATGGACTTCTTTCTCTTCGTGAAACTAATTCCATATGTTTGGACTGGAGCTATAAAATATGATCTTGGCTTAAATTAATAAAATTCATCATAGATTCTTTCTTTTCATCACTAGTATTACATAATCTCAATACTCGGGAGAATAGGCTTTGGTGAAGGCTAGATTATGTGTCTCTACTATTAAATATTTAATTCTTATAAATGGTGAGATTTTTTCTCTCCTAGAAAAGGCCTTAGATAAGGATCTACTATCACTCTTTTTATTTATTCTATCAATGGAGGACCTTTGTAAAATGATTCAAAAGGCTAATTAGCTAAAATGAATTGAGATATTTAAGATGGTAACAATTTTGGAAGTTATTTTACAGAGTAATACACGCTCTATGCAAATGTCACATTGTATTTACATGGAATAGAGAAGACTAATGGGCACAATGAATGATGTGCTTCATTTGGATGAACTAGCAGAAATTATGTGTTCCAGTGCTGGTTCATTCACAACATATCTAGGTCTTCCATTGGGTGCCAGATTCAAGTCAACTGATGTGATGACTTCATAGGTCATTTTAAGTTCTATCCCTTAATTTCATATTCTGAGACCTCGATTAGCTCTGTTTAGTATTTCTCGATTTGTGTATGCAGTTCGTGTCTTTTTTCGGAAAGGTTTTATGTGAAAATTAAGGAAAACATAAATTTTTTGTTTTAAAAATAACTTGAGTTGACTAAGGTCAATATTTTGTGCAAACGACCCCAGACCGGTATTTTGACGATCCCGGCGGTCCGTATCCTATTTTGAACTTGGGCGTATGCTCGAAATTGAATTCGAAAATCCCTAACTTTATTTGACTTGATTTGTTGAAAACTAGTAATTTGAAGGTTTAAAGATTTTCGAAGTTTGACCGTAGGTTGACTTTATGGCTACCGGGTTCGGATTTTGGTTTTGGAACTTGGTATAGGTTCAATTTACTCTTTAAAACTTGTCTGCAAAAAGTGATGCAAAATGTGAGTTGAATTGATAGGATTCGGATGCTCGGTTGTGAATTTGGGAGTTCTTGAGTTTCTTTAAAAATCTCATGCATTTTGATGTTTGATCATAGTTCTAGGTGTTATTTTTGTCATGTAAGCGAGTTCATGTGATGTTATTACACTTATGTACATGTTTGGTTTGGAGACCGAGGGGTATGGGTGAGTCTCAGACGTGTTTCAGATGAGTTTGAACAGTGCAAAGGTTGCTGCTACAATGCCATATCTGGTGTTTGATGCAGATCTCGCATTTGCAAGGTCTGGCTCGCATTTGCGAACAAATGTTTGCATTTGCGAACAAATGTTTGCATTTGCAAGCAGGGCCTGAAATAGGGTAACCTCGTATTTGCGAGAAAAATATTCGCAATTGCGAACTGCTCAGGATCGCTTTTGCGATCACTTGGTCGCATTTGTGATGCCAGACAATAGCAGGGCATCTTCGCATTTGCGAAAATTTTGGCCGCAATTATGAAGGTGGGATCTTCGCATTTGCGACATCTTTGTCAGAATTGCAACTTCTGGACTTCTGTAATATGGTTCGCATTTGCGACTCTTGTCTCGCATTTGTGCCGTTCGCAATTGTGAACAAGACTTCGCAATTGCAACATCTGTAGCTAGGTAAAAGAAGAAAAATCAGGACTTAGTTCATTTTACACCATTTCCTAACCCTAAACACTCTAGAGGTGATTTTTCAACATAACTTTCTTCCAAAATCGTTGGTAAGCAACTTTAATCCTTTTTAAATTACCCCTTACTTTTCAAGTGTTTTCAACATCAAATCTAGGATTTACATGGTAGATATTAGGGATTTGGGTAGAAATTGGGTATTTCGTAAAATTTAGACCTCAAATTGAGGTCGGATTTTGAAACAAATTACATAACTAGCCTCAAGGGTGAATTAGTAATCGAATTTTGGTCCGAACCTCGGATCTTGACCAAGCAGCCCTGGGGTTGAATTTTATTGACTTTTTAAAAAATGAACAAAATTGAAACCTTTTCATTCATGAATAGTTTCTAAAGTTTATTTGGGATCTTTTGATCGATAATTTGCTAGATTTTGTTTGTTTGGAGGTTTGTTCAAAAGGCAAAGCCGTTGTTGATTGATTTATTTGATTGCGGAGCAAAGTAAGTATCGTAGTTAACCATGACTTGAGGTATTATGACTTGTTGGTCTATCTCTACGTGTTTTATGTATGGGGACACATATATGTGAGGTGATGAGTACCTATGCCTTGTCACTAGGCTAAAGCATGTTATATTTTTTCGATAATTATGTTATCCATACTTAGGATAGATTATTACTTCTTTAATTATTCATTTCATATTTATTGTTTATTTAAAGAGGTTGAATATTTTGAAAGCTGAAGTTTGATATCATGGCACCATATTTGAAGTGAAATTATTCCCCGCCATGTTTTATTATTCGGACTTGTTTTGTTGCTTGGTGAGGAAGGGAGAAAAGCACGAAGGGTGTTGTCGTGCCTTATTTGCATTCATTATCATACATTGTGAGACTTGAGAGTAAAAACATGAAGGGTGATATTGTGTCATTGTATTCATGTTATTACATGGTGAGGACGAGAGTAAAAACACGAAGGGTGATGTTGTGCCATTATATTCATGCTATTACATAGTGAGGACGAGAGTAAAAGCACGAAGGGTGATGCCGTGCTATTACATGGTGAGGACGAGAGTAAAAGCACAAAGGATAATGTCGTGCTATTATATTCATGATATTACATGGTGAGTACGAAAGTACAAGCACGAATGATGATGCCGTGCTATTTTCTTATCATTGTCTTATTTGATTTTCGATTTTGGATTCCGATTTTGGTGATTTACTTGGTTATATTGCTGCTCAATACGAAAGACGTTATTTCATGATTACATACTTGTCGTACTTGTTAAGATGGAGTGATAAAAATATTTTTTAAAAGGTTGACTTCATGGCAGATGCAATATCTATCTTTTGATGAAAGATTGACTCTCATTAATAATGTTGAATATATGTCGAACTACGTCACATCTTTATTTCTGATTCCAGATAAAGTACAGAAAAAATTAGACCCTATTGTAAGATCATTTCTCATGGGAAGAAAATAGACACAATCACATAATTTCATCTGATTAAAGCCTAGAGTAATAGTTCCCAAAGAATATGGTTGACTAAGCATTAAGAATTTGATTGGAAATAACAAATGTATATTAATGAAATAGTCACGGAGATTCAGGAGAATCCAAGTTTGTGGAAGCCACTTAAACAAGTAAGGTACAAAGAATAGGATCACCGGTGTACAAAGCAAATTATATCACCTCATGACACTGTCCTTGGAGGTGCATCTCAAAATTTCGGGGAGAATTGCAGCAAATTTGCTCTTTCCAAGTAGGAAATATAGCACACATATCATGTTAGAAAGGAAAATGGCTGGGCAACTTAACACCAAAGGAGGAATTTCTGACATTTTCTATTAGCTAGTAACTCAGACTCCACTATAGCTCCAAATAGAGAGGACAACACATGGATTATGTAATTGAGGACAAAAATTCCAGATTTGGATTTAGACTCTCTAGTAGAACTACTAGCTAATCTGGATAGTGGCTCAATTAGTCTATTTGAAATTGACGAGATGATATGAGGCAACTTAAGGGTGAGGACTAATTCTATCAAAGAAGGGTATACATTTTACGGTTCAAATAAGACAAGTGGCCTTGAGAGCTCATATGAAGGACTAAACTACCAATAAATATATGCTTCCCTTAGTACCTTCTGTTAAGTTTGTCTAATACAACATAATTCGTGTAGAAAAAAATTCAGATAATGAACATGTATTATATGTGTCAAAGGGAATATGAGAGTGTGAATCATCAACTTCAGCACTATCTAGCAACAATTTATCTCTTTCAATTTTTGGACTAGCTTAGGTCATGCCTATCAACTTCTATGAAGAATATGAGCACTGGTGCCCTTGGAAAGTTGATAAAAGCCATCAAGAAAATTTAAAAAATGGAGTATGCTTGTGTTTCTTATACATTTAAATATAAAAGGAATTGTATATATGTTGTTGAAATCTCAACTTTTAGTCACTCTTTTGAATTGTGTCGACTCTTTTGTATTGGCTTGGCATTATGTAAATAAGCAAATACAATCATTCTCTTTGTAGTTTGCCTATGCATCAACTTGATGCCTTTAATGAAATTATTTTACTTCATAAAAAAGGTATTTTTAATTAAAAATATCATTTATTAATTTGTTAGTTCGACATGTTATTAAGATTGAAACTCACACATGAGATCTGCTTGATTCGGGTACGCACAAAATGCAGTTGTGCTAAGTAACCGTATCTATCTGGTCACAAAAATAGTTAAAGCGTCAAACTGGTATTTAGTCCCAACTTCGAGTGTTGTATAATCTATATATTTATAATTGAGGATTTCAACGTGAGGTTTCTTTTGCACTTGTAATTTTTTTTCTCAACTGTGTCCTCTCGACAGACAAACTGCTTTAACTACTCAACTTTCAAACACTTGATCACAATTATGGGACGTTTTCCTATGAAGTCAGAGAAATTCAACAACTTATCAATGGTAAACCAAACTAAAGTTTGCTTCCCCCTCTCATGTCAGTTGGTCAGTTGTAAAATATGAAAATAAAAGTTACGATTGGATAATTTTGCTTCGTACAATTAATGCGTCGTATATTTTGCTTGTATCACAAATTGTTCTTATTCTTGATCTTACAAAAATAAGTATTCTTAGAGTTAAATGACAAATGTTTTGCTTATAAGCAGAGAGTAGTAATTTATTTTTAATGTTGCAATTGTTGCTTGTATTCAGTCATGTGCTTCAACTTCATTCGTGTTGGTGGAGTATTTTTTTTTTTTTTTTTTTAGAAGTTCCAATTTTGCTGCACGTTCTCAATAAAGTCTTAAACTCGTGGAATCTTGAAGATAATTTCATATATGGACTAAGAGAGCCTCAACCAGCAAACTCCTCAAGTGCATGAAACTTAAGATTTTAGAACCTTGATGATATGGTATTCTTTTTTTTTGCTTTATTTTTTTAAATTCTTTTTCAAGCCTTTTGCATGTCTCCAAATATATATAAATTCATATAAACCTTTTAGATAAAGTATTAGTGAAGTGAATAAAGATTTATAGGTTATGAATTTTTAGTTTATTTGTATCTTTTTTTATACTTTTTTCCAAAACAATATCATACTTTTTATTGTTTATAAAAGTCTGCTTCATTTAAAATAATTACTTAATCTGTTATCTATTGCTTTATATGCTTTGAGTTAATCTCAAGACCTTTACATATACTAAAAATAATGATGAATTACAACGAGAGCGTGTCTTATGAGAATTAATAATATTTTTGTGAAAAGTTAATATGGAGGAAGCCACTGAAATTTGGAAGAACAATTTGATTTAAGAAGTGATGTATTACTATTACCACACCTTTTGAGCAAAACACTTTTCCTCTTAAAGAAATTGAGGTTAAGTTTCGCGATATCAGTTGATATTAGCATGTTAAGCCCTTTCTAAAGGTGTCAAACGGGCCGGTCCGGGCCGGGTAGCGTTGAGTTGGGATGGGAACCGACCTGTATCGGGTAGAATTTTGGTGATGGTTAACCGAACCGGTACGACCCGTTAAGGTCAAGTCATTTGGGAACCGATTAATCGGATCAGCGCGGATTGGTTCAACGGCTAGTTCAATTTCTTTTTTTTTTTCTAATAAAGTTGACAGTTGGCAACGTCAATTGCCATTTTGACCGTTGCTCAACGGCTAATTTGCAAAACGGTCAATTACTAGTTTAGCCCTTTGAAAAATTATAAATAGACCCTCCCCCCCTCTTCTTCATTTCTACACTCATCTCTCTATTCTCAAACCCAAATTCTCAATTCAAGTTAAATCATGCTCCGTATTTTTAGAGTGCGCTGATATGTTTGGGAACACTTTAAGGTGGTAGAAGAAAATAAAAAAGTTCTCAAAGTAAAGTGCAAGAACTCTGGTCGAGTCTTAAATGTTCGTCGAAAGTGGGAGGGCATATGTTGTTTAAGAAGCATATGAAGAGTTGTCTTGAGCTTACTCCAGAAATTTGTATTTAAGTTGATATGAGACAATTTGTATTATTTTATAATTATTAGACAGCTTAATATTTTAGCTTGTTAAATTAATTTAAAGTATTATTATGCAACAAAAATTTGAAATGAAAGCCTTTGAAGTTTGATCCTTATATATCAAGTTATTAACACTCCAGTATCAGACTTACTATAAGTTATATTTTTTTTCATGTTCATTGTATTATCTTAAATTCGTAATGAATTTTTCAAATATAAGGCTTTTAAAGCCTTTGAAATTTATTCAAACATTCTTTTATACGTTAGTTTTTAGTGTTTTATATTTTTACTTTATCTTAATATAAATTATGATTGTTATACAAATAAAAAAAAATTAAAAATAAATCGGCCCGACCCAGCCCAACCCATTAAGCCCGAAAGCACTCCGGTTAAATTTAGCACCGGGGAAGCCCGAAACCGGTAAACCCAGTAAAATAAGCGAAAAACGCCCTGTACCGAGACCCACCGGTTCCCTTTTCCTCTACCCAACCGGCCCGGCCCGACCCCTCGACACCTTTAGCCGTTTCAGATAAGATGTACTCTCTCCGGTCCAAAATGAGTGATTTTTTTGGTTGTTTTCACACATATTAAGAAATTCATCAATTGACATTAATTATCAATGAAATTAACCATATTAACTTTTACTATCTCTTCACATAAACACTCCTAATACATACTCCAACATTATTTTATTCAAAGGGCAATATAAGAATAATTACTTCATTTTTAAAATCTGGAAAAAATCACTTATTTTGGACTATAAAAAAAGGCTAAAAGATCACTTATTGTGTACCGGAGGGAGTAAATTAGATGATAATATTTTTCAAGATTTTGACAAATTTAGTTTTGATTCTTTTTCTTTTACTGTATTTTGTTAAGTGGTTTTCAATCTATTTGGAAGTGAGTGAAATATGCAGTTTTTAATACTGTTAATTTTGGAGTTAATAGGGAAAAATATTATGAGTCGACGTATGAAAATTGTATATCTATCACGATTAAATTTATAACAAGATCATACAATAATCTATTGCTTTCTTAAATAACTTAACTAGTATAATCATATAATCATAATTCATAAACATAAAGGAGGGATCAAGGTGTAATTTCCCTGATAGAACCGAAAGCAAATGGAAAGAGTCCGACCCGTTTAACAACCACCCAGCAGAAACTCGTCTTCTTCAAACAAACAAACAAAGAGAATTTACAGAGTTTTTCTCTGTGCATTTCATAATTTTGGTCTCTCTGCTCCATTCAATTCAACTATACCAACCAATCAAACCCAATCATGGCTGTAAATTTCTTACCAACCTCACTCTCCCATTCTACATTTCATCTCCCATCAAATACTCAAAAAGCTGATCACAAATTTACCTAAATTTCATTTTGTATTTGTGGGTTTTTCTATTCTAAATTAATTTTTTGTTTTGTAATGATGTAGGATTCGACGGGTACGACGTTAATGGATCTGATAACATCAGACCCATCATCCACCTCCTCCACTTCATCACAGTCGACACCTGCTGCACCACCACCCTCACTACCTTCACAGACGGCGGCTGTGGCGGCTTCCGCATCGACGGATCGGAAGAAGAAGGGCACACTGATGCAGATCCAAAGTGATACCATTTCTGCTGCTAAGGCTGTTCGTGCCAACATTATGCCTCAGAAACAAAAGAAAAAGGTAACTTTTTAAATAATACTACTATTCTTTTACAGGTCCAAATAGAAGAGTAGAGTAGCAGGCCCATTATATCCCTGAGTGTCGAGTTAAAAACAATGGATTTCTGGGCATAAAAGAATATAGATGACCCGACTGCTGTTGAATTGAGGCATAGTAGTAGCTGTTATTACGTATCACTCTTATTGAAGTGATCTGGAGCTCACAAGAGGAAAAAAATCCTGAAAAGAGAGGGTATTTCACAAAGCACTATAGATCTTAGTTTATGAAATGTTCTAGAAATCAGAAATGAATTTCTTAATTCTAGTTGTCTTTGCATTCTTTATAAAGAGAATGTTGTATTAGCTTTATGAGCCACTGCTTTATCTCTGCGTACCCTGTTTTGTAGTGCCTCTTTAGTTTTTCATAGAAATGTGGGAAATTTGTGACGGATATTAATATGTATCTCCCTACTTCTACCCTAGCTTAGTGTTTCATATTTGTACATAGAGCAATCATATGTTATAACGAGGTGTATATATCAGAAATGAATTTCTTAATTCTAGTTGTCTTTGCATTCTTTATAAGGAGAATGTTGTATTAGCTTTATGAGCCACTGCTTTATCTCTGCGTACCCTGTTTCGTAGTGCCTCTTTAGTTTTTCATAGAAATGTGGGAAATTTGTGACGGATATTAATATGTATCTCCCTACTTCTACCCTAGCTTAGTGTTTCATATTTGTACATAGAGCAATCATATGTTATAACGAGGTGTATATTTCATGTGATAGTTGCTTTTAATCTCTTTGCTTGTAGTGCAAACCAATAAATGAAAAATCTACTAATCCTGCTGCGTTGAATCTAGGTTTTTCGTATTTCTTCGATTTCTAATTAATTGAAAAAGAAAGGATTTTGCTTATTCGTGTTTCCTAATTAGTTTGCAATCTTTAGGTGTTGATTCGTAGTTGTTTTATGACTTATTTAATATCATTTTGTTTTTCTTCAAAGTAGGGCTCATAATTTAATTTTGTTTTTCGTCATCTAATCCTAATTCCAAAGCCTATGCACTAATAATGTTTATTTCTGCTGTTGCAGATCTAAGAGAAATAAATCAAAATGTCACATCTATAATAGTTTAAATTTTTAAATGAGGTGGTCATACAATTAAACAAAGTATTAGAGCAAGAAGGGCCTTGAGTTTGTCTTATTGCCATGCTTCTATCATGGGGGAAGGTCTAATCCTTTTGCCGCCACAAGGCTGGCTAATCCTACGCAGTAGGCTCGGACACCCCTTGTTTTGGAAGGCACATGAGCTTGAACACCATGTTGAATGTGCGTTTTGACACATAGCAATGTGGGATTGCTTGGAAGTCCCAATGTATGCTTGTGTTTAGTTGATTTGGGAAAAGCTCCAGTACACAATATATTTGAAAGCAGAGAACCCACACAAAAATATGGCTGCTTACTGAATACACCCAATAATCTCTAATTTTGCGTACTTCATTGCATAAATGTTCTTGTAAGCCTTGGCTGTGCACAATGCACAAGTTTATTGCGAGTATACTCATATAACTGTTCCACTCTTTTGTAGGTGTTATAGAAGGAAATATGTCTCTGCCAGCTTTAGGGATTCATATTATAGGACTAGACCTAGCTAACCTAAATGGTGTTTGTTTTTAAGGCAATCGGACTTTTCGTCTTTGACCAAACATTGGTTGAATCTTTCTGATCTCGTCTCTAGTGTGCCTTTCTAGTGTACCTGTCTCAGTTTGCTTGACGTTTTTGTACAGCCAGTTTCTTATGCGCAACTTGCAAGGAGTATCCACGAGCTAGCAGCAACGTCTGATCAGGTACATTAGTTTTCTCACACTGTACTTCCCACTGGATAAATTTCTTTCTTTAAAATTTCTCTTTTTGTCTGTGATTACTTGCAGAAAAGTTCTCAGAGGCAATTGGTTCATCACGTGTTCCCCAAACTGGCCGTATACAATTCTGTTGACCCTTCTTTAGCGCCATCTCTTCTTATGGTATGGCTTACGACTTCTATAATCTCGTTTCTGCATTTCATTGGCTATTTCTTCCCAGAGAGAAAAAGAAGCTCTAGAAAGAACTTTTAGCTTGCAAGAGTAGAGAATAATATAAAAAAAGAGCATACATTGAGCGTCTGTGATCTTTATTTGCATGAAATAGTGTTCAATTACAGTCGAGCTGATGGTAAGTGTTTATAGCTTGAATGCATTCATTTTGACAAGTAATCGTACTTTTTTTGCTTCTTTAGCATTTCCTTTGATACAAGAAGGCGAAAATTGAAATTTGCCTTTATGGTGAAGGATTTGGTAGTTGCTGGAGTTTGCTATTGCTGATGTTCTTTTCCTTTTATTTGTAGGAGATTGTGAATTATTCTACTTAGCAAAAGAAGTGATTTATTTTATTAAAATATCTTTTAGCTTCCTTGAGGAATCTGAATTAGTGAAAATTGTTTTATGCTCATATGCCAGGAGTGTCCTTTTGATTTTTCCTTATATTACTCTTATGCTGGACCCAGTGAACTTTTCATATTCTTTTAAGCTTTATGATAAACTGTGATTTTTTTTGCCAACTCTTCTTTCTTTTGTTATATTACAGCTTGATCAACAGTGTGAGGACCGGACTGTTCTACGTTATGTCTATTATTACCTGGCCCGGATTCTCTCAGATAGTGGTTCGCAAGGTGTAAGTTCAGGTGGTGGGATTCCTACACCAAACTGGGATGCTTTAGCTGATATTGATGCAGTTGGAGGAGTGACAAGAGCTGATGTGGTACCTAGAATAGTAGATCGGTTAACATCAGAGGCCTTAAATGAAGATGTTGAATGTAAATCTACTACTTTTATTCACCCTTTTAGCTGCAATATCTATGTATTATCATTCTTTAAAAAAAAAAAATAATCATGCCAGAGAACGAGATATAACTTAGAAGTAACCAAATAACTGTACGATTATCACCTATTAAAAACAGTAACGAAATGACTGTATAGAAGCACATGGAAGAAGCTTTTAAGAAAACGCTTAAAATCCTCTCTAATCAAATGTCAAATGCTTTTTGGATTATCAAAGTTGACCTATGGAGTTTGTTTATGCCCGTAAAAGTCACGGCTCTTGCAAGTCTTTTGACAAAAGCTCAGTGAATAACAAAGTTTTCTTGCAGCAGGAAAACCATGACTGAGGAGCCAAATGGAGTTTTATGTTTAAGAAAAGGAGGTAGCTGTCACTGATTCATAGGCAGTGTTGATCTCTCCATCCATCTGACCTCTAACAACCCTACCCCATCCCATCCAAAGTTTGAATTGTGAAGCCAACCTATTTCCCCCCCTTTTTGTGGGATAATTATGATGCCACAACGGGGATGTAAGAAGCAACTTTTTTTTCTTCTCGATATTTGACCTCCAGACCCCACTTGTGGGATTATACTGGGTATGTTGTTGTTATTGTTGTTGTTGTTGTTGATGTTTGACCTCCTGAGCATTGCTTGAGTGCAACCTTTTGAATCCCCCTCAAGATTAATGTATAGGCTGTGGGTGAATTCTTGTAATCTGAATTCATACAACAACAACGACCACCCAGTGAAATCCACCCAGTGAAATCCCACCAGCGAGGTCTGGGGAGGTAGTGTGTACGCAGACCTTACCCCTACTCCGGAGGAGTAGAGAGGCTGTTTTTGATAGAGTAATTTGAATACATACCCACCAGAAAAATAGTTGCTCTGCTGTCATCTTAATCTCAAAATTTTCGTCCATGCACTTCAATTTGTCCATGACATTATTTTGCTTGAATTTTGCTGCTATTAGAGCAGACTAGACGTAAATTATGAATCAACTCATTTTCTAAGATTTAGTTGGTCGACAGAAATTCCTCACACATGATGTTTGTTAACTTCTACATATCATACTTAGTGTCATTACAAGCAGAGCTTGTTTATTAAATAGATAAATTTGTTTCATATGATTGTCTTTTTGTGTAACTGGATGAAGTGGGTGATGCTTCTTTTTCTTTTTGAAGTTCATGCACGGCGTCTTCAAGCTTTAAAGGCTCTCACATATGCACCTTCAAGCAGCTCTGAGATTTCGCAGAAGTTGTACGAAATTGTTTTTGGCATTCTAGATAAGGTTTGTCCACACATATATCTTACCGTCCGCATATTCTTACACTTGGGTTAAAAAAATCCATTCCTTTGTACAGATAGCTTCTCTTATACATACTACATATGTCTTTGCATTTTCATTATTAATGTGGTTGAGTTGTTGTGGTACATATGAAGCATATGCTTTCTTGTCTCCACTTTGTTCTGGTCCTCTTTTCCTGATAAGTAAAGCCAATTTCTTTCTCCTTGTTATGATTTTATCTCTTTCCTTCCTATAAATGAGTAGTAGGGGGGATAGGTCACTGTTTCCTGCTGGAAGTACGAAGATGTTTTACATTTTTAATTGAACACATCAAAATCAGATTATAAGGTATTCAGTTGTGTTTACCCTAAGGGATAAAGGCATGCTGCAAAATGCAATTTAAAGTAATAATACATTTTGTGCAGGAGGTGTCTACATACTAATTACTAACCTTAAAATTTGATTTATAAAAAAAAGAAAGCAAAGGACAGAGTTGGCCA
This sequence comes from Nicotiana paniculata, assembly GCA_005239505.1. NCBI lineage: Eukaryota > Viridiplantae > Streptophyta > Magnoliopsida > Solanales > Solanaceae > Nicotiana > Nicotiana paniculata. The sequence goes on from ML327170.1 coordinate 105,198, forward strand.
AAAGAAATTATTGAGAACATTCAGTCTTTATCAAGAGATGTTAATCATTACACAGTACCTTATCAAAAATATAAAAAAGGAACAATCTTTACGCAGTGGTGTTTTGAGTCGTCAAATGTAGAATTCGTATAAATTACTGATTATAATTCTTTAAATGCACATATCATTACTTCCTCCAACCTATTGTATATGATGGCAGTTAATTGGATATACTATATAGAGTTTAAGATGTTAATTTGACTCATATATTATATTACCGGCAACATAATAATATTTTAAAATAAGTACTGAAAAACTACTATTTTACTAGGGATAACATCACCTCAATGTTCAAAATATCTAAAGTTCTATGAATTTTGAATTCTTGAAAGTGGTAAAAGTCATAAAAATGCGATGGTTTCAAATTTCGCGATATCCAAAATGAAAAAAGTGTCATACAAATCGGGTCGAGTGGAGTAGTTATTGGAGCTTCTAATATGTTTTGAAGTTCACGTGTGAATCCTTATTGTAGTATTTGGAAACCAGTGAAATTGGATTTGCTAAGAGGAGGTCTTACCCAATTTTTGCTCCTAGTTTTGCCAGGAAAATTCAGATTCCTCATAGTGAAGCTAATCCTATTTTCCGCATAAATTTCCTGCTTTCACCTATATACACTCCTTTGCTTGTGGACCTAGATACTTAGGAGAATCTGTTTTTCTAACTTCCTCTTTTAGCAATTCTCTTGACCTGAAATTTTCAAATTCCCTGCCCCTCAATATTCTTATCACTAATTTGCCACATCTGTCAACTGAAGTGCTTTGGAACCCTTACCTTGTTTAATTCCTAATTTCCTAATGCTTTTGACTGTATGGGTATGATTTACTGGCTGTGAAGTATGAACTCGTGAGGTTTATCCCAAAAAATTAAGAAAAGATGATTATGATTTACTTGTGGTCATAGCGAACTAAAGTCTTTACAGAGGGGTAATAAAAAGCTAAGAGGCTTTGGAAGGTAATCTGATAAGGAACGAAGCCATTGTCAACTACTTTGGTCCCTGTCAGTTACTTGTATGTTGTTTCTGCACCATTATCACTTCCACATAAAATTAATCTTTTGTCAGATTGTCTTTCTTGCCATGATATAAAATGTGCTTTAAAGCATTTTGTGGTTGTGGCTTATTAAAATATTTCTATTTTTTAAAGTTGCTACCTTTATCAAAAAAGAACGTTTCTGTTTTTGTTTTATGAGAACAAATAGTACATTTATACTACAGGTACTATGTTTGTTGATTCTAGTATGCTAGAAAAATCATAAATATGCTTTCTAGTAACTAAGAGTTTTTGCCTCAAATAAACACAACTACTCTCTCCATTCTAATTTATGTGAAATACTTTTAATCACACGGGGTTTAAGCGAAAAATGAAGACTTTTGTAATTTGTGATTTTAAACTTGCCCATAACATTTGTGGGGCTATAAAACATTTGAAACTTGTACCCTTAATCATGCATAACATTTGTGTGGCTATAAGAGCTTCTTTTAAATGAGAAGTGTAATGTCAGTTGTTACCAAATATAGAAATATGTCGTTCTTTTTTGGAACGGACTATTAAGGAAATAGTGTCACGTAAACTGGAGGGGAAGGAGTATTATTTGTTAAATAAGCAACTGTAAACGTTTTTCTTGAGTATCTATCTTTTTGGAGAAGGTTCTTTAATAACTTTATCTACTTCTATCATTGATATAGTTTGGCATAAGTTGTTTATTGATGTTTTCCATTTGTTAGGTTGCTGATACACCACAAAAACGCAAGAAGGGCATCCTTGGGACGAAAGGAGGTGATAAGGAGGTACATTCATCAAATCACAGTAATAAAATAAAAAATGTGGTTTGCAAACTATTTTATTCTTTCCTTGGGTATGAGTTACTATATTACAAATTAGCGAGGAAAGGAGATTTTTCCAACAAACAAGAACACAAATTTTTTTCTTTATGACCTGAAATCTTTTTTTGATGAAGTAAGGTATTTCATTAGAAAGGCATCAAGTAGATGCAACAGTTACAAAATCAGAAGACAAAAATACAGAAAAATAAGAGTTTGTATGCCCCTTTAGGATGTGCTAAACTATAATAAGGAGCTAACAAAGTCCAAAAAGTGGTCGGTGCTAATTACAGGGGTTAACTTGACCCAGCTAAAAAGGGTGAGCAAACAATTAGCTTTAAGGGTGGTGTGATTTGGAGTTGAGATTCCATCAAAGCATCTTTGGTTCCTTTCATTCCACAAACTCCAAAAAATAACTGCAGGAATCATTAACCATATCTCCATAACCATTTCATTAGCAAGCTTTTGTTGTGGATGGTTAAGTCTCTGATATCCAGACCTCCTTTGTATTTTGGTTGCATGACCTTGTTCCACTTTATCAAGTGGAACTTATGAGAGCTGTTGTTCCCCTCCCATAAGCAATTCCTCCTGATCTTGTCTAGTTGGTTTAGCACCTTTTGGGGAATGGGGAACAAAGACATGTGATATGTAGGGACTATCGAGCACACTATTTTTGAGAGTTAACCTACCTCCCATTGATAGATATTGCATCTGCCATGATGCTAATCTTTTCTCAAATTTCTGAATGACTCCATTCCATACCTCGCAACTCTTGAATTTAGCCCCCAATGGGAGACCTAGGTAGGTCGTAGGAAGTGCTCCAATAGTACAACCCATGTAACTAGACAACTCCTCTAAGTTTGGCACATTGTTTACCGGATAGATGATGCTTTTCAACTTGTTGACATGTAGCCCTGATAAAGCCTCAAATAGCAGAAGAGTCAGATTCAAGTATAGCATTTGAGATCTTTCTGCCTCACAGAAGATCAAAGTATCATCGGCATACAGTAGATGTGATACTTTGACAGTGTTCTCAGCATTTGAACCAATACTGAAACCCTGGATCCATTGCATTTGACTGGCCTTCTCCAACATTTTGCCTAGTCCCTCCATGGCTGGGATAAAAAGGAAAGGTGAGAGTGGATCTCCCTGCCTTATCCCTTTCTGCGGAGAGAAAAAACCCACAGGTCATTTGTTAACAATAATTGAGTATTTCACTATTGAAATACTAAATCTGATCCACTTGATCCACTTTTCCCCAAATCCCATCTTCCTTAAAATAGAGATAAGGTAAGACCAATTAAGTTGATCAAAAGCCTTCTCGATATCTAGCTTGCACATAACCCCAGGTTCACCGTTTTTAATCCTCCAGTCTAGTACCTCATTGGCAATGAGAGCTGCATCAGTTATTTGTCTGTGTTTAATGAAGGCATTCTGATGGTTAGAGACTAGCTTCCCAATTACCTTCTTCAGCCTTTCTGCTAGTATCTTTGCTGTAATCTTGTAAACACTTCCAATGAGACTAATTGGCCTATAGTCTCTGAGTTCAATTGTTCCTTTCTTTTTGGGGATCAGAGCGATGAAAGATGCATTACATGATCTCACCATGTAAGATCTCAATTCTAGCGACGGTTTCATTAGATATCTTACAACTAGAATCCCTCTTTTTTCCGATCCAGTTCCTCCACCAACGCGAACCCTAGTTAGATTCAGGCATGCTACACTTTTTAGTTATTGGGAGAACCCAAGTACTCTCTTTCGGATTTAGGAAACAACTCTCAGAGATCTTTTTTCCTTTGGGAAGATACGCTGGTGAAAGTGGTTGAGCGCCCCCATCACCTCTGGCTTGATAAAGTCCCATGTCTTTGAAAGAAGGCCATAGTAAATCCATCTGGACCAGGTGCTTTATCTGGAGCGCATGACTGGACAACGACATGCACTTCTTCCTCAAAAGCATTTTCTAACATTTCCCTGTCTTCACTTGATAATCTGGCAACATCATCAAAATTAGCACTGGGCCTCCAGGTTTCACTCTCAGTGTACAAGTTCTGGTAATAGTTCAAAATCTCTTCTTTGATCACATCCTTATCATTTGTTATTTCATTATCCAGTTTGAGCTTGTCAATATTGTTGTTCCTCTTGTGTGAGTATGCAATTGTTTGGAAGTATCTTGTGTTCCTGTCTCTTTCTTTGAGGCGACACTAAACAATTGATAATTCACTTTATCGTAAATTTTCTTGAATTTCTTTGTCCATATATTTGGTATTCATGCTTATAGATATTAGTCTTGGACTACACATACATATTTGCAGTTTTTCTCCATTTGCGCCGTTCTTCCTTAAAGCCCACACTTTATTTGCGTTTTGTGCTAAAGCCCCAACACGCCTTAGAGTTTTTTTGCGCTTTACGACTTTGGTAACACTGGTCAGTGGGAGGTAGCAGGTGCCCGGTGAAATAGTTAGGTGTACACCAAGTGGCCCAGACACCATCGTCAAAAAAAAAAAAACAAGAGAATATTTGAAGGTGTGAAAAATGGTTTGCTACAACGAGTGCCCATTTTTTGTTTTTAGTTAATTTTGGGTGCACCTATGAGATTATTTTTTGTAGAGAATCATATTCTTGTGTAGGTTTTTACTCTTTATAGTTCTGTCCACTATGACATTACTTATTAAAATAAATTAGTTTAAGCGTTTAAACAAGACGGTTCACACAATTCAACTGCATGAAGTTCTATGCACTGGTGAAGTGGTGATACGTAACAATTATCATGAGCCAATTTCGGGCGTATAATGGTTCCTTGAAATTCTGAAATAACATCCGTGTTTTATCTTGGAGATCCATCTGTTGTATAATATTTACCTTTTGCAATATGGGTTTCTACTGTTTACAGACTTGTTCTAAACTGATTCACCGTCATCTAAATGTAGTTGCTGAATGAGTCGACTCATGGTGTTTTTGAGTAGCTAGCCTTGCTTTAAGTGGTTTTGATTTAAGTTGAAGTGTGGATGCAATTATTCTCTTTCTTTTTGTAGTTGGGTGGGGTAAGGGGCTAAGGGCTGTTGGACAAATAGATATCATACCGCAGGATGCTACAAGTTTTCACCAGTGTCATGGTTCTGCTTGGAAACTATCAACTTACTGTTTCTCCCTTTCTTCATTTTTCAGTCTACTATTAGGGGTAATTTGCAATATGCTGCATTGAGCGCGTTGAGAAGACTTCCCTTGGATCCAGGAAATCCAGCTTTCCTTCATCGTGCTGTGCAAGGGTTTGTTTGCTCCCTAGTGTTGATATTTTTCTAATCAATGGACAAAGATTTTGATTATTTTTTCTCATTTCGCTGCTTAATTGTGGTATACCCAATTTCATTAGTGGTCTATTGTCGTAATCAGGGAAACTAATATATGATGAAACACAAATTTGTCTTATTCTTGGTTTACGTGCCTCTGAACTCTGCTTAATTAATCAATGCTTGTCCGTCTGACTACTAGTGTTATTTTTACCATATGAAGTATGGTCCAACCATGTTTTTTTGGCATATTATGGAGGATATGGTAAATTGATTGCTTAATAAATCCTGGAGATGTCTGCTACCAAGTGGTTTGACGTCAAGAGGTGAAAATCAAGCCCCTGGTTCTCAAGTTTACCAAGAGCTCTGTCTTGGGCCTATGGGGCCTGGGCTATTAAATATGGTCTTGCCTTTCAGAAATTTAGCATGGCTTGATAAGCTATTACCTGATCCCTTCTATTTAATGAGCAGAAAAGTCATATGGTGTTGCATCTGCAACAGTGTTTCAAACTCATTACTAGTCTACTACAATAATTTGGTTTTCTGTTTTTGTTAAAAATACATTTAAGCTTGTTTAAAATTTATTTGCATTGACAAACAGCCAAAATTAAGGCATTTTATATGTTGATACAGTGTCTCATTTGCTGATCCAGTTGCTGTACGGCATTCTTTAGAAATTCTCTCTGACTTAGCCACAAGTGATCCATATGGAGTTGCTATGGGATTAGGTAATATTCTCAATAAGGTGTTTAAGCTTTTGGCAATTGTTTCTTTGCTTTGATAGTATGAAGAACTTCGGTTTCTGAACTCCAATTTCTATTTTGTGTTGACTTACAATACTGTGCCTTGCTATGCTGATTCTTGTTTTATGTTAATGAACACTGGCAATTTTTTTGCCCAAATTGGAACTCTGTAGGTGCGCATGCAGGAGCATTTACTGTTCTCCCAAAAGAAAAAAGTTTAAAGAGCACTTTACCAAAAGCAGAACTATTTCCAGTCAAGTGTCTGAACTAAAAATATGGAGGACAGAGATAACTGGCAAAGGGTAAAAATCCGTTGAATGGAAAAAGGCTTGAAGTATCATAGATGCATTGAAGAGAGATCCTTTATTTAGCAGTTCCCAAAAGACTGAAAAGGACGTTTCATTTCATGTCCTGTTTCTGTTCTTTTCCTTGTCTCATGTAATTAACTTAATTGTGATATTTACTCTATCGATTCCTTGGAGAACACTAATTCCCGTAGAGGCTTAGTAAGTCCAATCATTGAGGATTAATGCTTTGCTTCAAGAATCTTCACAAGATAGAGACACTATAGCTCTTCCATTGTTTAATTTCTCAGGTTTCCATAGTCCATATAGTCTGAAGAAATAATAAAACAAGCGAAATCTGATCATAGCCAGTTGTTTGAGACTTATTGGTGGGAGCGCTTTGGAGTTCATTGTGTTTTATAGAAATAGTGCTATCTCTTGATCAAGAATGTAAAAGCCAATGAGAAGGAGGGAAGTGGTGTTAAATAAATAGTGCAGTTGTGTTAAGTAAATAGGAATGGTTGGACGGTGCAAAGGTTCCACAGTTTCGGTTTTTCTTCTTTGAAAAATTTGAATTATGTCGAAGTCCACACATCCCTAAATATGAAAAAGAAATATATTTCTTAATAAATTGTTGAAGTGTTCTGTGGTGGTCTCGTGGAAAGATATAGAAACTTGAGAATCCTCACTTCAACAGTTAGAGGGAAGAGAAGGAACACCTTAAACAGTAGAATGAACAGTGTGTTTTGCAAACAAAGCACAGTTCAATTAGTAAAGAAGTGAAGAATAAGCTGAGGAAAGGACTTATACAAGTGCCAAAGTTCTGGACTTCTGGGATATTCTTCAAACTATCATGAGTTTATAGTGATCAGAGTGTGGACTCTTTAAGGAGGACTTCATTTCCTTTCTGCATTTGTATTCCTTTTAGATAAATAACTCTGTATTTGTTTTCTTGTGGGTTTGCACTTGACAATTAGCAATGTCTTAACGTTTGTTATTGAGATTATGATGCTGTGGTGTCTTATGCTACTTCTAGTGATTTTCATGAAATCATTGTGTAGACTTTCTTTGTTGATGTATTTGTTTGATGGTCTAGAGTTGGTTTTTGACTATAGGCCTTTTTGTCTTTTTGCAGGGAAACTTGTGCAGCCTGGTGGTAAGTTAATATAAACTCTCTGGGTTCACAGTCATTTATTAGCCATTGATACTATCAGAATTTGTTTGAATCAGGGGCTCTACAGGATGTACTCCATATGCATGATGTTCTTGCTAGAGTTGCACTTGCTAGGTTGTGCCACAGTATATCCAGAGCTCGGTCATTAGATGGTATGTCTATTTGAAATGTATTCTGAACAAGCAAATTCCTTTTCTGTTTGGAGACTGGGGGTAAATAAAATGGCTGATTTCTTGGTGAACTCCATATTGCGTGTGCAGAAAGGCCAGACATTAAGACTCAATTCAATTCAGTGCTCTATCAGCTACTTCTTGATCCTAGTGAAAGAGTTTGTTTTGAGGCAATCCTTTGTGTGCTGGGTAAAGCTGATACTGCTGAGAGGTAGCTCCTTCTACTGGACTTTTCTTGACCTAATGTTGTAAACTGCGTAATTTGTAACATTGATGAATACTTAATATTCTGTGGAATTCTGGACTCTGTAGGACTGAGGAACGGGCCGCTGGGTGGTATAGACTGACCAGAGAAATTCTTAAGCTTCCAGAAGCACCTTCAGCTAGAGACGCAAATTCTGAATCAAAGGATGCAGCTCCGTCAAAGTCCTCCAAAGATAAGTCTTCAAAGACAAGGCGTCCTCAACCTTTGATCAAGCTTGTGATGAGGAGGTTCTCAAGCTTGTTCTAATGCTCCCGGCCCCCTCCTAACCCATAGGTTCAACTTTTTCGTGCTGAATTGGTAAGATAACACCCTTCATTTTGGCAGGTTGGAGAGTTCCTTTCGCAGTTTCTCTCGGCCTGTACTTCATGCAGCAGCCCGGGTGGTGCAAGAAATGGGTAAAAGTCGTGCTGCAGCTTTTGCTCTGGGCTTACAAGATATTGATGAAGGAGCTTATGTTAACACCTTTCCTGAGAATAACGACTCATTTGATCACGATAACAATGAAACTTCTCACCCTGAAGGTAATGAAAATGGATATGCTTTTTAGCCATAATTTGTGGTCTCTCCTCTCCTCTCTCTCTCTTTCCCCCTCTCTCTTTTAAATTTCTGCAAGGTTCAATTTTGTGATATGGAATGGTTTCTTAAAAGTCATACCGGTTGAAGAGTTCATTAATTGCTTGTATGTGGTGCAAATGATCTTTCTCAAGGTCTTAAAAAAGAGTAACAGATGAGCTAATATATGGAATTTGCAGTTTTGGGTCATATGGAGAGAGAATAAGCATGAGATCTGGAGAGTTTCCAGTTTTGGAGAACACCTAATATGTACATAGGAGCCATCACAAATTTGTGGACTGTGAGAGCCTGAGAGGAGATATAAAGAAGTTTCCCATAATCGTGGGTTCATTAGGTATTTGCCTTGAGCCTTATACTTATTTACTGTAGTTCTGGATGAGTTAACCAATATTATACAAGATAGAGTTCATGGTGTGTTATTGCAAACAATATTGTGTTAATGGATGAAATCAGTGAGGGAATCAGTTAAAAGCTTGAATTATGCAGAAGTATTCTAGAGAGTTGAGGATTAGTAAAGGTAAGATATAGTACATACACGACTGGCGCACACACGAAGAATGACGTTACGGTGATTAGACAGATTGCAGTGCCTAAGGACAGACATTTTAGATATCAGGGCTCACAATTTCAAGATATGACATGATAGATGAATATGTAGCACATTTAACTAAAATAGGATGAGCAAAATGAAGTAGTATTACAGGACAGCAGTTTTACAATTGGCATTGGAAATCTGTTCAGAAGCTGAAATACCATTTAATGTATCACATTTTCTGGCTAGTTGTCAAGGATGCTCATTTGACTCGATAGAATATGAAGAGAGGGATTTCAGCTTTGCTCAAGATGTTACCTATGAACAGTGGCGGAGCCAGGATTTTCACTAAGGGGAGTCCAAAATATAAAGAAGATAACACAAGAAGAAGCCAAGAGGATTTAACATATAGTATATATACATAATTTTTTTTACCTAGCTACACATTGTAATTTTCTGGCGAAGGGGTGTCAATTGACACCCGTTGGACAAAGGTGGCTCCGCCACTGTATGTCGAAAGGAAGCAGAGAGCGATAGTCATCTTTTTCTTCTCTTTGCATTGTGAAGTAACTGATATACTCTGGCAGCTTTTCCCGAAGCATGAAAGGACTGAAATGGACCATCCTTAAAACAAACGGGGAGTTACGAGCATACTGGACCAGCTCCAATGATTTGGTTAGACAGAACAAATGGTGGAAAACCGTTCCAGCATATGGTGGACTGTGCGAAGGGAGAAAAATACTAGCTGTATCGATGGATCTAGCAGCCCTATATAGAAAATCAAGATGAATTGCTTACTCTTGTTTTACTTTTGGTGTAAAGAAGAATTTGTAGGTCATATGTATCCATTGTTAGATATCATAGAGTCTTAAGAAGAACAAGGACATACTCTTGCTTGCTATGACCTGTAAGTATGGCTCTTAGCACAGCCTTTGTACTAAAGATATGTAGTATTGTTACCTTTCTCAAAAAAGTTGAATTACCTTTCTTATGCCATTACTAATTATATCAATCTTTTCCCGCATCGTGTTTACTTATAGATTCTGCATCTCTTAAGGTAATTTTTCTTTGTGGATGACCTGCTGCTTTTATGTCCTGTAAAGAATAGCTTACTTGTTGGCTTTATTTAGTTGGAATAACTCAGTTTTCTCTCTTATTATAATCGGAGTCTGGCCTCAATTCTTCGATGGTCTTTGTGTTCTTTTTGTTGGATCCAGAATTGTCAGTCTTCCTGATTCTTCCATTTTTTTTTGTCCTTTTGGCTAGGCATACGCCGAGTTTCCTCGATATCTAATGCCACTGGTGCCAAGGACACGATTGCAAGTTTATTGGCATCATTAATGGAGGTGGTGCGGACAACTGTTGCATGTGAATGTGTTTATGTTCGTGCAATGGTAATAAAAGCACTGATATGGATGCAAAGCCCTCACGAGTCTTTTGATGAATTGGAATCAATCATCGCTTCAGAACTGTCTGACCCAGCTTGGCCAGCACCGTTAGTGAATGATATATTGTTAACACTTCATGCTCGTTTCAAGGTACTTAGAGCCGGTTAAAGGCATTATCTTTGCATTGTTGTCTAGGTTTTATATGGTAAACAATTAAGTGATCGTCCTCAACATATCTTGTCTTTACATAGTGCTACATTCTCTATTTCACTTTTGGAGCTTTGTGCTTTTTAGTTTCTTCTTGTGACTAAAATTGTAGACATCCTTGAAAGTTTTACAGATTCTAACCCTTTCTTTTCCATCATAATGTTTTTCTTTCTGGTGAAAGAAATCTTGATGCAAGAACTAGATAAAGTTGCTTAAGAACGTATGTTTGTTTTACACTGGAAGTTTCGTATATTGAGGTGTTCATTGTTCTTTTGTGGAATTGTAAGATCATTTTCTCCTGTAATGTTTTCATATGGTATTGTGGATGGTCGAGAGGTATTAATTTGTCCAGCCATTTGTTGAGAGAGAGTTTTAAAGTTTGCCTTATCGTAACTTCATTTTAGCTTGAAGTATTTTTATGCTCGCCTAATCAAGATTCATTTCTTTTAATCTTAATCTTGAGATCAGTGTCCATGCCACCAATAAAAGAGACAGAGATGGGTGAATGAAGTTTAGGCTCACGATTTTTCCATGCTGCGGTTAATTAGCGTGTGAAAATTCTGTATCGTTAGATCTTTGATAATTGGCATAATCCCCAGATCTCACGTACCCTACTTTCTTTTGCTGTGTGATTGTTAGGCTACTCCTGATATGGCAGTAACCCTTCTAGAGATTGCAAGAATTTTTGCCACCAAAGTTCCTGGAAAGATAGATGCAGATGTGCTACAACTTCTATGGAAAGTAAGCTCACTCTCATAACAGAATGTGAAGTTGATTTTTCTTCCTTAATTAACGCTTCTGTTCTTTCTTTCCCAATATGTCATTTATGTTTCAATTAATCTTTTGGCGATAGAATATGTTTATTACTTCTCTGTAGTTATTAATTTCCAATTTGAGTATGCTGTTCATTATAAATTGTTTAAAACAATGTTGCATGTGTAGCAGATTGTAGTTTCCCTAATTGCTACATGTTCTGAACAGTTGTTGATAACATATGCTGCTGAGAATGGTCTGTTTATACATGCTTTATCTACTTTTTTTGTACTAAACTGGAGTATTGATGATTCGCTTAACAACCTAAGTCCTGTATAGTGTCTATCTGACCGTGGTGCCCTTAAAAGGGACATTATCTGACAACATTGAATTGATAAGTTTTTGCAAATTCTGTATCTGTAAATACTTATACGCACGGTATGATTAAGTATTTTATCATCTGTTTATTCTGGCTGCACTTCATAACCTGATGTTCTTTCTACCATCATTTTCTTTATTCTTTCTACCATCATATGCTTGAAAGTAGATAGTGCGGGTGGATTTACGATCTTGGGTCCTCCCAAATTTCTTTCTTTAACAAATAATGCTCAAATGAAGAATAGTGTGATTGCGAACAGTATTCATCTCACATGAATACATTTTTTGTGCATCTTAGGAATTTATTAGGGAATGGGCTGTTGTCTCCTTATAGGGTTTTTGGCAGTCCTCACCTCATGAACTAGCTTTTGGGATTGAGTTAAGCACCGGTCCGTTTTTTTCTTAACATGGTATTAGAGCCAACCCCATTCCTATTCTTGGTTTGCTTAGTGTTCAGTCCTCATGTCATTATGTCCATGCTCGAGATTTCTTAATCTTGTCGTGCCAGGGGGTGTTAGATTTAGTGTTTTTAAATCGAAAATCGTTTTTTGCTTTTCAATCCACGTGTAATCGCAAGACAAGGTTACATGTGCAGAAGGGTGTCAGAAAATACATGTCCCTCATGGTTGCGTAATGGTTGTAGGTTATAATGTCAGTCTGTTCTCTCAACTACAGTTGGACATTATATTGATCTATCTGTAGTTACTCTCAGGGATGCTACTTTCATCAGCCAGTGCAGTATGATTTGCAGAATTTTTCTTCCACTTAGTTGAATGCTGAGCAACTTCGTTGGAGCTTTGACATTGTTTGCTAATTCACATCCTGTTTTCTCTGTCTTGCTACATTAACTTGATTTTTTTGTTAAATCTTTGATACAGTGCTCTGTGAATTTTGGATTTATTGACCCTCTCATCTTTGCCTTACTTTGTAAAATTCCATTTCATACATTTCCCCGTGTTTCCTTTCTATCATTTTAAGTTTTTCCATTCGTGTAGCAAACATGCATACTAATCTGTAGTAATATAATTTATAGACTTGTCTAGTTGGAGCTGGTCCTGATGGAAAACACACCGCATTGGAAGCAGTCACTATAGTTCTGGATTTGCCTCCTCCACAACCTGGTTCAATGTCTGGACTTACCTCAGTTGATAGCGTATCTGCCTCCGATCCAAAGTCAGCTCTGGCATTGCAGAGAATGGTCCAAGCAGCAGTAAGAACCTCAGCTACGAATTAATTTGTTGATATTGAGCTACCAGATAACTACCAAGTATTTGTGATGGCTTCTTTTATTTTTCTGAATGGGTTATGACATACTTGAAGGTCTGGTTCCTTGGAGAAAATGCAAATTATGCTGCCTCTGAGTATGCTTGGGAGTCAGCTACCCCTCCGGGCACAGCATTGATGATGTTAGATGCAGACAAAATGGTTGCTGCTGCCAGTTCTCGTAATCCTACTCTCTCTGGTGCTCTGACTCGACTTCAACGCTGTGCTTTTAATGGTAGCTGGGAGGTAGAAGTTTTAAGCTCTTTAATCGTTCCTTTTGCAAACAAAATTTTTGGCAAGCATTGATTTATTTCATACACGATTTATGCTTTTGGTTATTGGTTATAAATGCTTACTAGTTGTGAACTTGAAATGTACAAGAACCTATATTTTTCCCTTCCCAAAATTTTTACAAGGGTTGACTCGATCAACTTGTCTAATATTGATGATTTATTTTGTAAACTATAAAATTTTGGATTTTGAGAGTACATGGAAAATGGTTGCTAGAAAAAAAGAAATAATTGAACAAATCATGATCAAAGACGAATTTGTTGAGTTTCTAAACAATAACCAGGTCAAACAAAACGGGGCAGTGTGTTAATCTTGTTGCGACTGCTCTCACAAAAATTTAGATTTACTTTATTCATGTTATTTCAAATGGCAAGTAGCTGGAGTGTGTTTGTCTGTTGCTGACGATGAAAATATACCCTGCCTTTGTGTTTTACACTTTTGGCAGTGTGCTGGAACAAATCCATCCTAAAATTGTGTTCATTTCGCTACAATTAATGTTAAAGTCGTTGTCTCCCTGAAAAATTGTATTCTTCCCACTTGAAGGAGCTCTAAACCCGTATATACATTTGTAAATACCTCTTGGGGCAGTCCTTCTTTCTCCTGCAGTGGGTGGAGGCGTTTACTCATCTTTTATTTCTTGCTAACGTATAGTACGGATATATGAGTATAGGTAAGTTCTAGTTGTAATCCAACTACAAATGCTTCTTATTATTGTCAATATACATCATTGACTGTTCTATATTTGAAAAATGTATATTATTAAGTGTTCCGTGGTTTCCGTTCTTACTAGTTTTAAATTTCAGGTTCGCATAATTGCTGCCCAGGCTCTTACAACTATTGCAATTCGATCTGGTGAGCCTTATAGGTTACAGATCTATGAATTTTTACATGCCTTAGCCCAGGGTGGTGTACAGTCTCAGTTCTCAGACATGCATATTAGCAATGGAGAGGACCAGGGAGCCAGTGGCACTGGCCTTGGATCTTTAATCAGCCCTATGTTGAAGGTCCTTGATGAAGTGTATTCTGCGCAGGATGAATTGATAAAGTAAGTGTGAGGCTATTTTCTGTCTCATCTGAACACTAATTAACCATTTGTAAGGTGTGACACGTAGTCCCTTGTTAACAGTCTGCTTGAATATGTAGAGAGATGCGTAACCATGATAATGCAAAAAAAGAATGGACTGACGAGGAGCTAAAGAAATTGTATGAAACTCATGAGAGGCTCTTGGATCTCGTTTCTCTGTTTTGTTATGTTCCAAGATCAAAGTATCTTCCTTTAGGGCCAACGAGGTACGTTGTTCTTAAGTTCCCCTTGGCATTGTTGTTTGAGCATACAAGAAATGAATTTTCGTTAGTTTCATGCAGAAGTGAGAGCTACAACATCAATTCACTTGCTAACAGTGTTTTAGGAAGTGGAGACAAAGGTCTGCATATTTTATCTCTCATGGGTTGGGACATTAGTTCCATGACACGAGGCGTAAAAATGAAATAGAATTTAAAATAGATGTAATAATAGAAGTTGGGGATATATCAAAATTGATTAAAACTCAAATGCCAGAAATGTATTTAAATATCTTGCATAGAATATTTACATGTATGAAGTAAAGTAACCAGATTCTGGATTCTAGAACACACATAATATAGGTTATAATGATATAATCAAATACCATTAATTAGATTTAAGAAAATGCGTGGTGTGTATTGAACGAACAGCGAGGTTGTAAAGCGTGCACGGGACGTGTGACCACAGAAGCATGGTACTCTTTCCCCAATGGTAGCATTGTGGCCTCTAGAGCCTGATTCGCATCCTGGGATTCCCAATTTTACCTTGTTAAAGAGCAGTTCATTGTGGGGGAAGATAATCTAAAAGAAATATATGATTGGACTACTTAGGAGCAACCTTACCTTAGTTGCCTTCTGCTGTCTGACAACCATGTTGGAGCCGTAGCATTCTTGCAAGGAAAATTAAAGCTTCTCTTAGAACTTGTAAATCTTTGGGGATGCGACTTCACAATGGCAAGACATGAGTCCTTAAAACCACTTAATAATTCATTGTCATCTAGTTTCAATGGGCTTTCTGAAACTGCCGTACACATACTTCTGAGTTTTTTTTTTTGATGAAGTAAAAAGATATCATTAAAGAGCATCAGGAGGATGCTAAGCAAAAGAGTTACAGAGTAGAGTTAGCTCCAGTACATGAGTGTCTAAATTAGGAGCAAGGAGCTAACATTTCCAAAAAGTTGTCTACACTATTTACAGGGGTGAAAAAGTTCCAACTGAACAAATTAACTAAGCACCTAGCTTTTAAAGCGTGAATTGGAGTTGAGATCCCATCAAAACACATACTTCTGAGTTTTTAACTTAATGGGGAAATGGACATCATACCAACTGACTCTTGGCTATAGAGCAGTTAGTTAAAATAACATGGAAAATGAAGGCTTAGTAATAAAAGACAAGATATTTAATCATGATCCCCAATAGGTTTTAAACCCAGCTTTGCTAGCATTTCACCCAATTATTCCCATTTTTTGGTGTTGCGTTGTCTTTGTCAAGATCTTCACCAGTGTTTTTCATCTTCTACATGCTAAAATATGGTTAGTGTGCTTAGACTCTTTTAAGTTTTCTATAATGTAGTGTATTGAATAAAGTTATATATATTGAACAGCGCAAAGCTAATCGATGTCTACCGCACTCGGCATAATATAAGTGCGTCAACTGGACTCAGCGATCCCGCTGTAGCCACGGGTATCTCTGATCTTATGTATGAAACTACCAAGGCACAAGCTACTGAGCCTGAAACAATTGATGATGACCTTGTGAACTTCTGGGCTGCAAATCTTGGTGATGATAGCTTAAATAATGCACCTGCAATTAACAGGGTAAGTATTTAAGTAATGTATCAAAACTGAAAACTTACACTGTCACCTTTCTGTTCTGGTGGTCAAATTGTATATCTTAATGAATAAAACAAAAAAAAAAATTGCATACAACTTATTTATTCTATGTCATATGTAGCTTGGACATTTATAAAAGGTTGCTGTGGACATATAGTTGACACAACACGTAGGATAGCCAGGAGAACACATCGGATAGCGAAAATGCTTTTTACTGTCTCGGTTTCATTTACGTTATTTTCGAAAAATGTTCTCTCTATATGTGTCTTAAGTATGTTTTGGATTGTATCTGAATTGGTTTGATGTAAAACTATCTATCTGTTTAGTGCAGAAACATAGTGTAGCATTATATACCGTTAAATAGATTAGCCCCTGCTGTACCAATTTTTTCATGCTTGTTAAGGAGTTCTTTCATCCCTAGGTTAATGAGTTTCTTGCTGGTGCTGGTACTGATGCTCCTGATGTTGAGGAGGAGAATATTATTTCTAGACCCTCCATGAGTTATGATGATATGTGGGCAAAGACTCTCCTAGAATCTTCGGAGATGGAGGTAGTAATTCTTAAATCTATGCTGCTTTCTTTTACTCCAACATGGTGCAAATGATTAAATATGTACAACTGGCGGCTGCAGGAAGATGATGGACGATCGTCGGGATCTTCCTCCCCAGACTCGGTAGGGTCAGTTGAGACATCCATATCATCGCACTTTGGTGGAATGAACTATCCGTCGTTATTCAGTTCTAAGCCATCTACTTATGGGACTTCACAATCCAAGGTAGGTAGTTAGCATTTAAAATCTGCTTTAAATTTAATGCATTGAGAATAATTATGGTATGCTTGAAGGAGCTTCATATTATAGCTGCTGATATGGACGACTATATCCAATTAATTTTTTTGTCATTTAGCTTACCCCAAATGAAGAAACACTTGCCTGGAAATTTTGACATTTGATGAAGAACCATATTGTTTAATGATGTATTTGACCTCTGTTATGTAATGGTATACAACGTTACAGACAATTGCCTTCATCATTATGCATAAATGAAAACCTCATAGATAGAGGTATCTGTATTTGTCCAGGACTATGTTGCTCTCACCGATTTGCCTTTCATGTTTGTAGCATATGTACGTTCACAGTTCCTGTCATATTCATTCCCTTATTCCACCCCCAAAAATTCCCCCCTCCCCAACACACAAAAGATAAAATATTTATCAATTGGCTTATGTTCCATTAAGCTTCACGTGCCAAACAGTAAAATCTTCCTAAGAAAATGGGAGCCCAGTGGTATATTTTGGAAAAGTTTGAACGTTTATTGACATCTCTTTAGAAATATAGATAGAATGTTGTGCTAACCAGTAATTATGACAAAGTTGTACAAAAGTTTGTATAAATGTAGCTAAAATGTTTTATGTAGAAGCACCAAAGTTGCTTATGTTCAACCTGCTTTTGGATCACTATAGAAAGTTTCCTTGCTGAGACTGCAGAACTTTGGTATCTCATGATTTAAAATGAAGAAAGCCTCGGGGGATGGACGTGATATGTCTGGATTCACTTTCTTATTTTGTTTATAAAGTAATCTTCAAATTGAAGAGAGGATACATCAGAATTAAAAGGCAAGAGTGTGTGAATTAGGATTGCTAAGGACTAGTTGAAAAGCAGTGGTCTTAACAGCTAAGGCAAGAGAATTTCTCCCTCTCTCTAGACCGTCACAACCTCTAGTCCATCACCTGGAGTGGAACACCTGAGACTTAGAAACATTTGGAGCCACATGTTAAAGCTGAATGTAATTCAACTGTAACAAGGACCTGACAAATAGAACCAGAAATTATGTAACGCTGCAGGAAGTTTTGAATACCTCTAAGTTTAGGAATGGCGTATCCAAACTTGTCACTGTTTACATCATTTGGGAACCCATTCTCGGGTGATAATAAACATTTTAAATTGAGGGGAAAAGATCAGAAAGTTTTTGAGTTTTTAGTCTATTTAGTTCCAAAAAACAGCATTTGGAAATCCAACCAACCCTGATTGTTTACATGGCAAAGCATACTATTTTAGTATTTAAGACTGAATTTGCTTTATATGGGGGGGGACAGATCCACTCTTTCCAGCCAAACAATGTTCTAAAAGGGTGGTGTTAGGTGGAAAAAATGGATAATTTTGTATTTCATCATGTAATGCAATACTATAAGTCACTACATCCTTTCATTCCTTGCTTACGATTTGCACCTACTTTTAGCAATCATTTCTGTTTCTTGAACTTTGAATCTCTTTATTACCACTGTTTGAACACTTGCTTAACCACTGTACTGAGAGCAGCTCAGCTTCCTTAAAATTTTCTTGAGAACGTAAATAACTAAATTGCCATATTCTGCTTTTGATCAAGTGTATCAATTTCTTTCCTCATGGGAAAAAAAACTGATCTATACCATATTGGTAAACCTGGTAAACTTGTTTAGTGAAGTTGGTTCAGTCTTAGTTACCAAACTAAATGCAATTGCTGAATTCTGATGTTTTATCTCTTAGTACTACGAGAACAAGTCTGTGAGGTTCAGTGGACTTGGCCAACGCATTCGAGTATACACGATTAGCGAACTTGCTTAAACTGTGTTATGAAATGAGATAATCGCTCTAGTTAGTGGTGTTTATCAGAATGGAAGTTCTATTTAATTGTTTCAATACCCTTGTTTTTGTTTATATCTGAATGTAGTCTAAAGTAATACATATAGCTAGGGATGGAGGTTGAAACTGACTTAAAATGTTACAAGCCATATTTTCTTCTTGATACCTTGAAAATGAAAGAAAAATTCCGTGATACTCGAATTGCATTGCTTTTAGTGTTGAGCAGCGGTTCAATCGTTATATTTCATTTTGGGTTCCTTTCTTTTCTGCCTGTATTAGTATGTAAAATGGGTCATTGTTGTCTATGACAGGGGAAATCTGGTGGGAGCCGATATAAGAATAATTCCTACAGTGGCTCCTCATACGATGGTCTGGGATCCCCGGTAAGGCCTCCTACCCAATCAGTTTCATGTCTCTTATCATGTGAGATGCAAGTCTCTTATTAAAGGAATTTGCAGATAAGAGAAGAGCCTCCGCCATATTCACCACCCACTAGAGAAAGATTCGAGTCGTTTGAGAATCCCTTGGCTGGCTCTGGTTCTCACAGTTTTGGATCCCATGAAGAAGAGCGAGTCTCTTCAGGCAACCCACAGTCTGGTACAGCACTTTACGACTTCACTGCTGGTGGAGATGATGAGGTAGGCCTATTAGTGACTACTAGATTTTCTTCCAGGAAATCCTGGTTAGTGATCTAGTAATCCCTTGTGGTAGTATGTGTGGTGGGGATGAAGATACCATATATTGTTCTTGCTTGCTACAAAATTGGTCCCATTTAACACGTTGCAATCTTATGTTGACATTTTGAATTATGTCCAAATTCTACCTAAATGTATCTTTAGTCCTTTGGGGATGAAGATACCATATATTGTTCTTGCTTGCTACAAAATTGGTCCCATTTAACACGTTGCAATCTTATGTTGACATTTTGAATTATGTCCAAATTCTACCTAAATGTATCTTTAGTCCTTTGGGGATGAAGATACCATATATTGTTCTTGCTTGCTACAAAATTGGTCCCATTTAACACGTTGCAATCTTATGTTGACATTTTGAATTATGTCCAAATTCTACCTAAATGTATCTTTAGTCCTTTGGGGATGAAGATACCATATATTGTTCTTGCTTGCTACAAAATTGGTCCCATTTAACACGTTGCACTCTTATGTTGACATTTTGAATTATGTCCAAATTCTACCTATATGTATCTTAGTCCTTTGTGGCTTACTGGAGGTTCAAAGGTTAATTATGTTTTGGATTTTCTTGCAGCTAAATTTGACGGCGGGGGAAGAAGTGGAGATTGAGTATGAAGTAGATGGCTGGTTCTATGTAAGTAATTCCCATGGAATGTTTTGTAGAGCCACCCTTCATTGCTAATCATGCATCTATGATCCAACTGACTCAGCTTACTTGTATCTTAGTATTCATTTATATGTACACTACTCAATTTCTTTGAATGGGGAAGATACTTTGGACCAGATATCTTCCTTGAAGTGTGACACTGATCCAGATTCTCCCTTTCCGAATGCCAATCATACTCTATTCTTTCTAACCAAAAGAACCTTTGTGCGGAGTATCTGTAATACTGGTTAAGGAAGAACAAGGCGTGTAACACCTATCCCATTTTACTTCGTGTGATTCCGCAAAAGCAAGAGAAGTAATTTTATCTATTTATTTAAGAGAAGAGAAGAATTATAATTGTCACTTTATCGAATGGCTTAGTTATTTCCACTTTGTCTCTCTTTATTTCCAATCTCCCATACTCTTTTTCTTTTTTGGCAATGTCTGTTAAATCCTAAGATGTATGAAGGTATATAGCTGTTGCTTTATAACTAGTAATGTGATAACTTAGTCACTGCATTAATCTTCTCCTGATCACTGAAGTTGTATTATTTGTCTCACATATTGATTATGTCGTCATTTGTTGAGAATGCTGTGCTAGATATCTGAAACTATGATACTTTTTGACAATTTTTTTTATGTAATACTATGATCTCTTAGAGCTTATGTTTATGTTTTACATATCTGATAACTAAAGGGAGTGGTTTGAGTTAAGGTGGTTTTGCCAAATAGTATCAGGCCTATAAATTTAAACTACAAGGTATGCTCCATATCCTCTGCAGTCATCCTCTATTATCAACCGAAAGATAATCTAATAGGTGGAAGGTTTGAATCCAATCATGTAACCCGTCTTCCCCTCCAGCTATTTTCTATTATTCGCTCCATTTCAATTTGGTTAGAACCCTATCCCTTTTTGTCTATCCCTAAACACTTTCCTGTTTTTAAAGCTCGGTTATTTTTACATTTCCACCATGCCATTGACATGACTTGTTATAGGCACCACTGGACTTAAAAACAAATTGTTTTGTACAAGAGTACTTTTGCTTATCTATGTATTTCGTTTGTATCAAAAGTCTCTCTTTCTTAACTTCCTTGTCTGGTCAATCAATGCAAAACAAGTTGGAAGGATGGAGTAATATTCTTTTTAAAAAAAAAAGTTTTGTATTTCACTGACCAACTGGTACCCATGAACCATAGTTTGTTCTTTCTTAAGCATTTCACCGAGTCAATTCAAGGAGACTCTGTCTGGCAGCTTGAATGTGTAATATGCATGTTCTTGGGAAGATTCCTTCGGTAACGATTATCTGATTACTTAGTTCAACCATGTTTTTAGTGGGCTTATTGTGAAAGTTGACTCTGCACTCTTTACCTAGAGTTCCTTTTACTATGTTCTCTTTGCCTTCTAGGGAAGAAGGAACTATGTAGAAAGTGTTATCTCTGATGATTCTTTGGTGACATATGGTGCACACTTGTTTCAGGTTAAGAAAAAACGCCCTGGCAGAGATGGGAAAATGGCTGGCCTTGTCCCAGTACTCTATGTCAGTCAATCTTGAAGGCACAGAGCTATATACTACCACAAGATCCAGTTAGTAAATTTTTGTTCTGCACGAATTGTTGGAGCAACATTGGCGTGTAAAGTTTCCTATCACTCTGCTCGATGGGTTCCCACTATAATCATCTGAATTACATGGAGCATGAGTTCTGGAACATATGCTCCATGCATTTATCAGAGAAACTTCTGTTTCTCCTACGTTGTCGTAGCAAATGGTCCAATGGATATAACTTATGCTTGGTAGCAAAGTCATTTGGAGGTAATTACTACAGCTTCTGCTGATTCTAGGTGTGTACCACATTCCTTAACATATTTGACATTGTATTTGCTGTTCTTTCTTAAGAACCAATTTTGCATATAGCAAGAACAATTCTGGGACAGTAGTGCTCTTTTCGAGTGTAAGTATCTTGAATTTTTCCCCGGTCGTGTATGGTGTCTTGTTATGGAGATTGGAGGCATGGTTTGTAGTTCATTCTTTTCTATGGTGCTGGTTCTTGATTTCTGTAGTCTCGATATGAAAGTACATATCATGTATACTTAGCTGATAATTTAGGAGTTATTTTTTCTGGTGATGCAGATTCTATGATGTGATTTGATCCTGTTATGTGAATTGATTGGCAAATTACAAAATTTGATTCCGTTGAGAGGCAAAAAAGTATTATGATATTTCTCCTATTTTCTGTCAATTCATAGCACATCTATGTTATCCTTCAGAAGTGAGCTGTAATAAGGATTGTTAAAAATGAGTTACAACATTTAAGGCAGTGTTTTCTTCAGTAAAATTAGTTGAAAGAGTAGCCTTTTGGTTTGTGAAAAAAAGTTGCAAAACTGAGAACTTTATGAAGCAAAAATTGGTTCGCGAGGAAGGAAAAGAAACATAGTATTATATTTCGTCTTTGAGTTTGTACATAGCAATCATCACTTGTAGAAATAACATAATTCTAATTCATATTATACACGGCTGAGGAGGTATCAGTGTTTACTTTAATTGTTACTAGGTCTTGTCAAAACGAGCCCTTGTTAGCCTTCTAAGAAAATCTTAGTCATGTACTGTTGCTGATGCTGAAGTAGATACTGAAGTTGTCTATTGGCTAAAATTGTCCTCACTTTTTACTTACACACCCTATTTTAAGTCTGTTTCATTTGAACGCTCCAATCATATCTCAAATGTGACATTTAAACACAATTTGAAGATGTGGCATAGTGCGGGTACTACACTATTTTCCCGGAGCATGAGAGATCAGTATTTTTGTTTTTCATTTTTTATTACTTTCTTTTTACTCCTATTCTTTGGCACATCATCGTCCACATCACCCCCTTCCGCTCTGTTTCTCCTATGCCAGTTCACCACCATCACCTTATTGTCTTAAATTTTAATGCCGGAATTAATGGAGATCGTCAGAAAAATTAGAACCCCGGCCAGGTCCAAAGAGGCGACAAACAACAGTAATATGTTATCAAGGTATTAACATTTACACACTAACCACGAAATCAGTAATAGACAGAACACGAACGAATTTCTGACACCACAACGATGGAACACCAGAAATGGCCATAAATGTCGTCGATTTTAATGGTAGCTGGTGAAATATTAAATGTCCGGTCACTTCTTTCAGTTTTGCTCTTTTATTAGTTAAAGCAACAACAACAACAACAACAATAACCCAGTGAAATCCCACAATTAAAACAATAACGAAACAGAATAATAGAGATGAAGGAGGAAAGGAAATGAGCAATGACCGGTGGTCGCTAGAATGACCGAATTCTTTTTTACTTCTTCCCTTTTTCTCAACTCAGATTTTTTCTTCTCTAGTTAGCTAAAAGAAGGGATTTTCAACTCAAAAAAGAAAGAAAAAAAATTGATATAAATTTCTCCCTTCCCCAGATCTGAAAATCCAAAAAACGGTACCTGTGTTTTTTCCTTTTGTCAGATGAAGACGGAAGGGGGGTGGGGGAGATGACTAAGGGTGGCATAGGGCTCTTGTTAAAAAGTTTTTTTTCTTTTTTTTTAATTTGTCCAAATTAAATCCACATGTCCCCTTTTTATTCGTCGCTTTGGCGACTAAATGACACGCGTCTTATATGGTTGGCTACTTATAAATTCTGTGTTTAAATGATACATTTGAGATATGGTTAGAGTGGTCAAATGAAACAGACTTAAAATAGGATGTTTAAGTGAAAAATAAGGATAACTTTAAAGGACTGCGGATATATTTGGCCTTATCTATTTATTTCGGTCTTTCACCAAGCAACCATTGAGTTTACCAGAGAGCATTAAAGAAACTTTTCACTATCTCCTTCCCAACACCCTCAACCCAGTATCGAGAAAAAGAAATAATAAAGGAATAACAAGGAAACAAGATTTCTTCCCTCCACCTCACTTTATCGAATGGCTTAGTTATTTCCACTTTGTCTCTCTTTATTCCCATACTCTTTTCCTTTTTTGGCAATGTATGTTAAATCCTAAGATGTATGAAGGTATATAACTGTTGCTTTATAACTAGTAATGTGATAACTTAGGCACTGCATTAATCTTCTCCTGATCACTGAAGTTGTATTATTTGTCTCACATATTGATTATGTCGTCATATTGTTGAGAATGCTGTGCTAGATATCTGAAACTATGATACTTTTTGACAATTTTTTTGATGTAATACTATAATTCATATAGTGTAAATATAACTAAAATTTTAATAACTAAATTTAAAAAGAAAAATCTTAAAAATAAAGAATTCCAAGTAATAGATTAAACTATATATAAATTAAATTTCTCTTATGAAAATTTTAACTATAAAATAAAACTCATAATTCTTATTTTGAAAATAAAAGGAGAAGAAATAATTTTGTTTTACGTATAATACAAAATAACAACTATTAAAAATATCGGTAGAATTTTTTAATGAAATAATAAAAGGCTTCTCTCTTTTTTTTTTTTACTTTTAAATGAATTCAAAATTTCTCATAAATATTAAATTATATTAATTACGCTGAAAAGTAATTATAATTATTAAAGTATTTATATCTAAATACTTATAAACCAAATAATGAAAAGAAATGAAAAAAATGAAAAAGAAATAGGAAAATAAAATAATGCTGGTGGAAGGAATCGAACCCTAGACCTCAAGACCAAAACCATCTTCATACCTAGCCTTTAACCATTGCACCACCAAACACCACACCTCTATTTGATATTCTATTTACTCGCTTTTCCTGCGCCATGTGGATTCAAATATAGCACCTTTTGCTATGCTTTAACGTGCAAACGAGCGTTAAGGTATAACGCAATTTAAAAGGGCGTTATATATAGAAAGTTCACTATATTTTTTTCCACACATTTTAGTTTTTTGAGTCCAAAAGAACGACATTTTGGTTCCACTCTTATATATATGGGGAGCTTTAGTTCCAAGATATCATCATTTTTCGTTAAAATTGGATAACAATTAAACTTATAATGTGATTTTAGGGATACGTGATTTCACTCAATACTAATTGATAAATACGAAGATAAATAACATAATTGTATTATAAAGTAAAGCAAACCGACATTAGAATGGAACTCAACCCTCGAGTTCAGATACCCTCGAACTGGTTGATGCAAGAACAATTACAATATAACAAACTGATAAACAAGACTGTAAGCGAGAAGAGAGAATTATATTGCTTTGATGTCTGTGAATGATGTGTTACAAATGATTAGAACTCCCCTTTATATAGTAGATAAATTCCACTTATGGTATAACTCTGATTACAGAAGAAAATCCCATGATTAACGAGTTTTTCGTTCGTGATTGGATCCGTTCCGAGATTTCCGTCATGATCTTCGACCTGTCACGGATATCTCGCCTTTATGTTATAATGCTATCTTCGATCTTACTCGATGCCTGTCTCATTTGGCTCTAATTGCTACTAGTCTCGATCTTGACCAGTATCTCGGTTCTGAACTCGATATCTTATCTTCGTGATTTAGTCTGCTCCATTATGAAGCCGTCCTTCGATACAACCTCCAAGTCTCGGTCAAATAGTAAAATCGGGTGGTCCCGATTTTAACCGTATACAGATAGTCCCCTCATTTTTTGGAGTGTAATGACAAGAAACTAATTGAGTCTTTGATTTTTTAGCTCGACCTGTTATGATGTAATCCCCGTGACGTAAGCGGCGGTAGTGACCGAAGCGTCCCGTCGGTACAATTCTCCAAATCATTAATGAGTGTCAGTTGGTGGTCTGCCACTAGGGCCTTTGAACCGTCGCCGTGAATCCCATATATAGGACCTCTTCACATGGATTCAAATTTTACTTTCACTTTCTTCTAATCTCCAAGGCTTTTACATCTCCTAAGTTCTCCCTCTTCACAAAATCTTTAGGTTTTGTTGCTAATATTTTCTCAAACATCAAGTCCTATTACCTTCCCTTTTCTTCAAACTCATACAAAAATGGTAAAAAGTTTGTAAACAGTTCGGGTTTTCAATGGAAAAATCGGGTTAAACAGTAAAATCGAGTGGTCCCAATTTTAACCGTATACAAATAGTCCCCTCATTTTTTGGAGTGTAATGACAAGAAACAAATTGAGTCTTCGATTTTTTAGCTCGACCTGTTATGATGTCATCCCCATGACGTAAGCGGCGGTAGTGATCGAAGCGTCCTATCGGTACAATTCCCCAAATCATCAATGAACTTCAGTTGGTGGTCGGCCACTAGGGCCTTTGAACCATCACCGTGAATCCCATAAATAGGCCCTCTTTACATTGATTCAAATTTTACTTTCACTTTCCGCTAATCTCCAAGGACTTTACATCTCCTAAGTTCTCCCTCTTCACAAAATCTTTAGGTTTTGTTGCTAATCTTTTCTCAAACATCAAGTCCTATTACCTTCCACTTTATTCAAACTCATAAAAAAATGGAAAAAACATTGAAAACAGTTCCACAAAAAGAAGCTGCTTCATATTCCCAACCAGCTGGCGGGAAAACGACGGTGGAACCCCGTCTTGAGGAGTGCATTGTGCGCGTTAAACTCTGATTCCCGATAAGGCCTCGTCGGTTCCTGGTCGGAGCGAGCCAATGTCGAGGTATATATACTCGATAACCGAGAGATACCTTAAGCAGGTAAAGAAAGACTGCAACTGGGAGGATAAAGTGGTGGTGATCCCGACCCTCGAAGAGGACATCACCACCCATATGGAAGTGTTTCTAAGTGTTTACACTTACCCTTTCACATTGGTCCCCCTCGACCCCGTCATTGTCGATTTCTACCGTCAATATCAAATAACCCTAGACCAAATCCATCCTTCCTTTTGGCGAATAGTCATTCTGCTCCGATTCTTCGTGAGCAAGGTCGAGGGGCTCCCTTTCACCCTCGATTACCTCATCAGATTGTATAGCCCCCCGTCTCTATTGGGGAGGGTTGATAAAACTCCAGCGTCGGGCTACCAAAACGTTGTTCTTGAGCATAAATGAGGATAAGGATCGAGGCTGGATGGGTCGGTTCGTTCGAGTGAGGACTTCCGACCTCATTCCGGCCGAGAAGATGCCATTTCCTAGGAAATGGAACATGAATCGTAAGTACCGTTTCACTGTTAGCTTTCAAGTATTATTTTGTTCTTTTGCCTTTTCTCATTGATTTCTTTTTTCGAGATGTAGCGATCGCTTGATACCCCGTGCGATTCGTGACCTCGAGAGATGGGTTCGAAACCTGGCCTCAACCTCTACATACGCCAAGCGCTCATGGCGCGATTTAGCAACGGGCCGATGGGAGGCCAAGAATCATGGTAAGCCCACTTTTTGTGTATTTGATAATTCGATTAAGATGCCTTTATTCTACTTATTCAATTTTCTCGTATGCAGGCCTGGGCAAGGATGCAGTCATGAGGCCCCCATCTGGCGAGGAGGAGACTTCGACTCCGATTTTGAAAATGGCGAAGGATAATAAGAGGAAAAGGACCTCGACCTCCAAGGTCCCAAAACCCAAGAAAAACCCTGTTCGCAAGTCGAAGACAGATACTGTTGCCCTTCATACAGATGTACTTTAGCGGCTAAGGGAGAAAGAAGAAGAAGACGATGGCTCCGTACAGGTGGCCCGAGTGAAGAAACCCATCGAGGCCCCAAAGGATGTTGAATCGGTGGTGGTTGATTAGGTCCCCTCTCGAACTGAGGGGGTCTTGGAGAAGGACTCGAGAAAAGTCCCCGAGTCGTTGGAGATCGAGGCTGCCCCACCGAAGTGAACAAACGGTGGGTATGTATGAAATGAGTGGCCCTGAAGCCCTTCTAACCGAAAGGAACGCCCCAAGTGACTCACTTGGGGAAATAGTAATCGGAGACTCGCTTACTCTACCTGCTTTTATCGAGGAGGCAATTCGGGATGCCCAAGCTTTAAGGGCCCCCGAGGTAGACGGAGCCCCTGGAGGGGAGGATCCTTTTCGAGATTGCTTTATCGGGGTTGAAGATTCTTCCGACCTGAGTGAAGGGTCCAGCCTCTTCGATGAAGCTCAACGAGTCCTGAATTAGGTAAGTCTTAATTCCTTTGTTGATATCACATTCCTCCATCTTCTGTCTAACTCCCTTTCTTTTTCATACAGGCTTTGGCACTCCATCAAGAGGCTTTTTCAAAGTCTTGAGTTGAGCTGAGCCGATGTGAGGCCGACCTTCAAGGGCTTTCGGAGGAAAGGAATGCCCTCAAACTTCTCTACGGGCAAAAAGATGAGGAGATCAAGGACCTCCGAGCCGAGTTGGCTAAGACTCACAAGGATCAGACCAACCTGATCGAGCAGGTAATGATACTCTTAAAAGCTCATGGGCTTTATTCGAGAATGAAGGCTAACATTTCAATCTCACAACTGCAGTAGAAGGTCGAGAGGATCGAGCAATTCTGTGAGGAGGTCAACATGATGAAGGCGGAGGCCTTGGGGTGGAAAGCAAATATGGACCGCTTAACTGCAGAGAAAGAGACTGCTCGACCCCAGTTGTCATCGGCCGAGAGTCAGCTTCAAGGCCTGAAGGAGAAAAGCTCAGCTCAGGTGAAGAAAATAGAAGAGCTCGAGGCTTGGTTGGCTTCCAAACTTGCAAAGGCCGAATCATAAACCACAAAGGCAAAGTTCGAGGTAGAGGCAATCGTGGTCGTCTACCGGGCTGATGCTGAAGCTGCTCAAGTCCAAGTGAGAGAGGCTTCTGAGACTACTCAAACTCGAGCACATTGGATTAGTGAACTCGCCAAATTCCAATCTTGGAGGGAAACCCTCGAGGAGATCCACGCTCGAGGTTTTGATCTTACCGATGAGATAGTAAAGGCTAAATAGCATGAAGCTGATGCTAGAACACAAGCTTCTTCTAACGATGATGATGTTGATGATGCTGATGAGGGAACCGAGGGCGGGTACGAGAGTGGGGGGCGGACCCCAACGGAGAAGCTGCCTCGAGAATAGTTAGGGAGGGGCCTTAGTATTTTTTCTTCTCCTTTTCCTTTTGTGTAGACCCTGATTGGTCCTTTGTAAATATCTTCGTATGTATAAAACATTTCCTATTTTTATCTTTATCTCGACTCCTGCCTTGTGAAAACTCTAATTCTCTAATGCCTTATGAAAATTTTGATTCACTTATGCCTTGTGAAAATTTTGATTCACTTATGCCTTGTGAAAATTTTGTTCGTAAATTCGAAGTTTAGGCAACTCGATCGAAGTCGGATTAATGTAGTCTTTGTAGTCGAGTGAGTACTGGCTCGAACTCAAAGTAGGATGACCCTTAGTTTTTAGTTTAGTGAGGATGATTTTTCAAACTTAAGAAATAAAATGGCCCTTAGGCTCTTGAATTGGGCCGATATAGCCTCAAAAGAATGAATTTTTTCCATTTTTGACTTAAAAAAGTTAATCATATAAAAATTTGTCATGCCTTAGCACGAGATAAGTCTTTACTCATTAAGTTTTTCGAAGGTTGATGTTACAGAAACCTTTTGATTTGTTGTGCCTTAGCACAAAATTGTTCGAAGGTTCGAATAATTCGATAACCCTTAGAGTTTTTCGAGGGCCGACGTTGTCAAAACCCTTTTGTCATTTTTCCGAGTGTAGCCTTTTAACCGGTTTATAAAAGTATTTGGAGGCCCGTTTTTATTAAAGATTTCGAACGTCTCCGAACCGTATTAGTTTTGCCGTAGCCTTGGGATCTGCCTCTTGGGCTTATTTCTCGATTACATTTCGAACTTGTTCAAAGTGTCGGTCCCCGAGTGGGGTGGACTTGGCCTATAAAATCGAGGATTTCCTTTTTAAGGTCTTACGATCGTGAAGTTTAATAATTCGATCAAGTTGATTTTTGGGCAGCAGTCCCCGAGTATGGAGTAAGTTGTTTTAATTTCAGTCGTGATCGTCCCTTAGCCAACTTTTACAATAGAGCATAAGTATGAAATTGTAAAGTATAAATTTTCTGAGGCATGGACCATCTGGTAAGGAAAAAATACTTCTTTCAATAGATTATACATGCGTACATGTTTTGCCATTAGGGATCGAGTAATCTACATGGACATGGTTCATTCGACCATTTGGCCCTTTACAAAATTTACCTATCGAGACCGTGTTGACACGAAGTACTTTCCTTATAATCATCCGAGGGTGATGCCCCCCATTATTCGAGGTTGATTGTAAAGAAGCCTCGAATACTGTTGAATTTCTCTAAGTTAGCACGAACAATGGTTGCCTCGTTAAAAACCTTGCCGGAAAAACCCATTTGTGATAAAAACGGTCTAAGGGAAAAAGAGTGCAACGCGTGCTTTCAGACCTAAGGACTTCGTATTTGGAGAATCCTTCAAGGTCTTTGATCGAACACCTGCATATGGTTAGTATAAAATATAAATAAAATTGGAAAAAGTCAACCTTAGCAATAATATCGTTTGAGGAGTGATATGTACCAATTATTCAGTAATTTTTCGCCGTTCATCGAGACAAGTTTGTAAGATCCCTATCCGACGATGTCGGGGATCTGATACGGTCCTTCCTAATTCGGGCCAAGTTTTCCTTCGGTAGGATCTCGAGTATTGAGGGTGACTTTTCTCATAACTAGATCCCTGATTTTAAAATGTCGAAGATTGGCTCTTCGGTTGTAATACATTTTGATCCGCTGCTTCTGTGCGGCCATCCGAACGAGGGAGGCTTCCCATTTTTCATCCAGCAATTCTAGGCTTGTATTCATAGCTTCGTTATTTGGATCTTCCATTGCATATCGAAACCTGACGCTTGGTTCCCCGACTTCGACCGTGATCAGACTTCGGCGCCATAGACTAAAGAGAATGGCGTTGCCCCCTTATTGGATTTTGATGTTGTCGATATGTCCAAAGGACCTCGGGAAATATTTCTCTCCATTTTCCCTTAGCGTCGTTCAACCTTTTCTTTATATTTTGAATGATGGTCTTGTTTGTTGATTCAGCCTGACTGTTCCCACTAGGATGATACGGCGTCGACAAGATCCTTTTGATTTTGTGGTCTTCGAGAAACTTTGTTACTTTGTTGCCGATGAATTGCTTTCCAATGTCGCATATGGTCTCGGCAGGCATCCCGAATTGGCATATAATGTGGTTCCAGATGAAGTTTATAACTTCTTTTTCTCTGACTTTCTCGAAGGCCTGTGCTTCAACCCACTTAGAGAAATAGTCAGTCATAAATAAAATGAATATAGCTTTACCCGGGGCCGATAGTAGAGGGCCGAAGATATCCATTATCCATTTCATGAACACCATGGGGATAAGATTGAATGGAGTTTCTCTCCGGGTTGTAGGATCATTGGCGCATATCCTGCTCTGATGACTTTGTGAACCAATGATTCGGCACCGAAATAATTTCCGCAAGTGCCCTCGTGGATTTCCCGTAGGACATAGTCGGTATCTCCGGAACCCAAACATATTGCCAATGGTCAACATCCTTTGATATAGTGTTCTGTCTTCGGCCACTGTGAATCGTGCGGCCTTCATACATAGAGTCCTCGATTCCTTAGGATCCGATGGAAGCTTCCCATTTTTAGGTACTCGATATATTTATTCCTCCAGCTCCAGGTTAGACTCGTGGAGTTTGTTTCGGCGTGGCCTTCTTCGATCACTGACTTGAAAGTTATACGATAGTCCCCGAGCTAATTTCATCATCCTCAATCGATGACCCCAAATTTGCAAGGGCATCGGCCTTACTTTTTCGTTCTCGAGGTACATGCTGTAGGGTCCATTCTTTAAACCGATGTAGTGTCACCTGTAGTTTGTCCAAGTACCTCTGCATTCGATATTCTCGAACCTTGAATGTTCTGTTGACTTGGTTTACCACAAGTAGGGAGTAACATTTTGTTATTCCCCGCAATATTACGTCGATATTACGTCCCGCAGTATTATATTACGATGATGCTACGCTTCACAATATTAAATTACGACGATGTTGCACCCGGTAATATTGTACGTTGAATTTGTCGTAATACAATGGACATCATTCCAAGGAAAATATTATTTGGAGATTATAAGGATTATGCTATTTCAAACCAGTGATGAGTAAATTCGTGAAGGTAAGATGGAAACAAGTCAAAGGAAATGAATGTTCGTCCAAGTTTGGCATGTTGGGTAAAATTCGGTCTAAGCTATAATACCCCTTTTTAATGGACTAATGCCATATAAGGTACCACATGACCATGATAGTAAGGTGTATAAGGTATAACTAAAGTGAGTAGTATTTTAAGTAATTTGAGATAATTCTTAATTATGTGGATAATTAACTAACGGTGAGGATAATTATGATTAATTGGATAAGGACCATGTTGGGGTTTCCACTTGGCATTAAGTTAAGCCAAAGTGGCATCCATATAATGATGAGTCATAAAGACACATTAAGGCTTGCCTACACGTAAAGTGTCTTTGGATAAAGACTTTAACTTGGATTCTTTAGTAATAACATGATGTATGGATTTCAGATAAGATATGGAAACTAATGTATGGAATTCACATGAATTCTTTACAAAGATTAGATGGAAAAGTAATTTTCTTCAGCAATTTATTAAGAGATACAAGGAAACATTACTGTCCAGTAAGGAAACCAATACAAGGTTTGATCAAATTCACCAAAATGTGATGTTCTACATCTACCAAGTAGCAATCTTCAACAAGGAATTCATGCGAAGTTATACGGATTTTTTACTAATTCGATCCTCCTTTACGTGTTTCGTCGCAAAAGACGTGTGTTAGAGGGATTGTCAAGAGAATCGGCTCAGGTATGTTAAGGCTATACCTTCTTTATTTTTGGCATGATCTATACGCCATGAACGAAACGAGAAAATGCACAACTTCCGTAAAATACTCTATTCGTAGAAATACTAGAGATGTGCATATTCTTATCCTTCCATGTGTAATATTACTCTATCATCTGTTCATGGGTCTCAGAAATATGTAAGTTAGTAAAGTTTATTTCATGATATTAATCAGAGGAATAATGGCCTTATGACGTACCGAGAGATTTTATTGACGTATTTCATATGCATTTCATGCATTTATATATGCACATTGACCCATGCCTAGATGGCGTTATATACACATATATATGTATGCATATATATGTATATGGGATATGTGAAAGGTTATGTCGTTATATACGCACCACTACCTGATCAAATGGTATACGTTGATAATTTTGCCACAATGGCCGAGATGATATGATGGGATGCCTTTAGAGGCCTGATGATGTTCTGAAACACATACCTATGCATGACATGACATTCATACGCATATGCATGACACTATAATTGTTTCATGATTTACATATTTATCCAGACTTACAGGTTGAGTCATTTACGCTATATCTCTTCCATGTCTGTTATGTATTTATTATGTGTCTTACATACTCAGTAAATTATTCATACTGACGCCCCTTTTTCCTGGGGACGCTACGTTTCATGCCCGCAGGTTCCGATAGACAAGTCGAGAGTCCTACAAGTAAGCTATCAGCTCAGCGAAGATGTTGGTGCGCTCCATTTTCTTCGGAGTTGCTTGTTTGGTTAGTATGATTTAGACATTTATTGTTTCGTATGGCGGGACTCTGTCCCGACCTTTATGAAAGTTATGTATTCTTAGAGGCTTGTAGATAGATTTCATGTACGTAAAAGATTGTATGGACTTATCGGCCTATGTTCAGTATACGAGTGGTTATTTTGGTCTTATAGGCCCGTATGTCTTATGTATAAGTTGGTATTTACACGTTTCATTCTAGTTATCCTACGGCAACCTTTCTGTCTTATTTACTTTTGATATCATGATACGAAAAGATACGTTACTTTGGTACATGGTTGAGTAAGGTACCGGGTGCCCGTCGCGGCCCATCGGTTTGGGTTGTGACAAAGTGGTATTAGAGCAGTTCTGTCCTAGGGAGTCTACAAGTCGTGTCTAGTAGAGTCTTGTTTATGGGTGTGTCGTGCACCACACTTTTAAGCAGGAGGCTATAAGGCATTTAGGACTGTCACTCTTTCTTCTTACTCTAGATCGTGTGGTAGAGCTCAGTTGTTAGAACTCAATTTCCTAAACTCTATCTTATTCGAATACAACGATGCGTATATCCAGAAAGACGGTTGGTAAGAGATATAGCTGTGAAAGAGTTGAGTTAGAGGAACTCGAGTTTGCATCATTCCTATGATGGATAAATGTGAGGTCTTCAGCAGAACATGTATGTACCTTACGTGTAAGCTTTTTGATAAGAAGCCTTAAGGCAAAAATATCTAACCACCTCTATGGTAAAAAGAAATAAGAGATTCAGAAGATAGATACAAGCTTCAACAAGTAAAAGGAACAATATGAGAGAGTACGAGGTACCTAGTTAATGAAGATTATCGGTATTTTCAACTCCGGCAGAAAAGTATAAGCATTGTGAGTTACCTTCAACAGTAACAGATGTATGTAGAATTGGCCACACCCATCTCACTTATACCCTATTGGGGGCTAACATGTGTAGTTTAAGAAAAATACAGGATATTAGGATCCGGCTGGGGTTAGGGTAACCCAAAATGGTAAATGGATTGTTTGTGCTAGTTGACATTTCCGAAGGATATTACAAATGTGTTAATAGATCTCTTTGTGAGGCACCCAGATGGTGCACTCTAGAATATTACAATTAGATGTGGATATTAGCATGAAAAAAAAAATCAGAAGATAGGCACTAGAATCCTTGAAAGGATAAATATTACCTTAGTGTGGCTCGTGTCCCTAGTAGAGCGAGGACGTTAAGCAATCCGAAGAGACACTGAATGGGGTAAAAGGGAGCTAAAAGCAAAATAATGTCTTGTTCGAGTTTTCATAGTAAGGTGATAGGCATAAATGTTAGCAGGAAATAAGAAAAAAAATTAATAAAGCATTATGAGTAAGATATAATACATAGATGACAACGGTAGATCAAAAGATGATAGTATTACAGAATCTATAGTCAAGGGAAGGAAGAGATGAGAGGTGACAGACCTTAGGACAACAAAAGAATATAGGCCATACAGTCATGTCCTAATTTCGAGAAATAAGTTCGCAACTCTGACGCGATTACCAAAAGAAAAAGTTAGACCCCAGAGTAATAGAAACTAGTATGGATTGGTGAACAAGATAAGCTAAACATGAAGTAGGGACTGCGTGATTTGATAATAGTCGGCATCATGAGAATTTCAGATTTCGTTCCGGCAATAATAGAATGGAAAACAGAATAAGATTCACGAGAAACTCAGAGAATGGTCATTTAGGAAGATGCTTCCCTAAAGAAAGCAATGTGAGCAAAGTTTAGCTTAAGGGACTGTATATGTCAGTTATACTAAGGGTCACCCTCGTGGGCAAGGAATTTTGTTATCCTTGGTACAGAAGGATTACCGCAAGATGAGTAAGGGTTATTGATGATATGAAAGGACGCCAAAGATAAAAAGGAAAAACTGTAACAATCCGACCGGTCGTTTTGCGTTATCGGACCCCGTTACCCTAAATGAAACTTCTCATAACGTCTTTTTATGATATATGACTTGCAGGACTGGTGGTCCGGAATTCGGCGGTGTTTAGAGTGCTATAGGAACAATTGGTTCCTTAAGGTTGGCCTTTAAGGCCAAGTTTGACTTCGGTCAACATTTTGAGTAAACAACCTCGGAATTAAGTTTCGTCGGTTCCGATAGCTTCGTGTGATGATTTTGGACTTGGGCGTATGTTCGGAATGGGTTCTGATGACCCGGGGCATTTCGGCGCCCAATATTGAAATAAGAAGTTCCTTAAGTTCCTATTTGGTTTGGGATGTGTTTTTGTGTTATTGAGGTCCAAATGGAATTCCGAGACCATCAATAGTTCCGCTATGTTAATTATGACTTGCCTGCAAAATTTGGTGTCATTCTGAGTTGTATAGGTCGGTTCGGCGCGTTGTTAGCGAAGTCTAGAAAACTTAAAGTTCCTAAGTTTTGTTCTTGGGGTTTGGAGGTGTGAGTTTGAGTTTTAGTGTTGTTTTGGGTGTTTAGAAGGCTCTAGCGAGTCCGTATTATGATTTGGGACTCGTTGGTATATTTGGACTAGGGCTCGAGTGGGCCCAGGTGCCTCCCGGGCTCCTAACGGGGCAAAAAACCAGCTAAAATAGCTGCTGGTGCACCTGTTCTGGTGTGACCGCAGGTGCGATTGCCCAGTCGCAGGTGCGGGACCGCTCCTACGGTCCCCAGCATCGCAGGTGCGACCCCCAATGGCCTGGCCAATTCTCGCAGGTACGGACAAAGTTCTGCAGGAGCGAAGCCGCAGGTGCGGGCCCAGGCTCCCCAGTCCATTTCCGCAGGTGCGTGCCTTTTCTTGCAAGTGAGAGGCCGCAGGTGCGGTCCTCGAGTCGCATGTGCAAAAACACTGTCCAGACAGTGTGTTTTATACACGGGTCTTAACACATTTTCTCATCTTCTTCTTCTTCCTTGGGGCGATTTCCACTATTGCTGAGGGGCTATCGACCTGGTCATTTAAGGCAAGTAAAATCTACTCTAATCTTAGCGTCATGCATGGGTTTCTAGCTTAATTAACTACCTAAATTAGTGAAAAATCAAGAATTGGGTAGTAACCTAGAGCTTGTGATACTTTGAGAGTTTTCCCGTGAACTTGCTATGAAATCAAGTAAGAATCGTATATTAATGATCCTTAGGCTTTGGGTGAGTGTTCCTTTCGAGAATTATTGGAATTCGAGCGTGCGGGCCCGGGGTTGGATTTTGGGAATTTCTCAAGAATGTTGAATTATTGAAAAATTAGGATAATTTCCCTACTTTGAGCATGCATTGATGTCATTATACCGTATTTGGCTAGTTGCGAGTCCTCGGGTGTAGAGTTTGAGATTCAGGCGCATCCTTGGTCCGAGATATAGATTCGACACGAGGTGAGTATCCTTTATAACTTTGTAAGGGGGAATTTTCCCCCTAGGTGATTTGAATGCTACATGTGATAATTTGTGGGGGGCTACGTACGTGCAAAGTGACGAGAGTCCGTACGTAGCGACTATTACTATTATGTTCGGGTAGTTAGGCCCACATCATGCCTTGTGTTTTACTTGATATGAACTATATGCGTGCTGAATTAATATTTGATGTTTCTTACGTTCCCGAGTTATGAAATTTGAGAAAAACTTGTAAGAAATTGTTCATGGAAAGGTATTCTCTTTTAAAAAGGAATAATGTATGTGCATGTGACCGCTTCACAATTTGTATTCCGTGAGCGGAGTGTGATTTTCCCCACTCTTATGAGAGACGCACTTTTGGGACGGGCCGATCGATCCTCGGCAGTGCGTAGAGAGATTGAGAGACGCACTTTTAGGACGGGCCGATCGATCTTCGGCAGTGCATAGAGATATTGAGAGACGCACTTTTGGTACAGGCCGTTCGATCCTCGGCAGTGCGTAGAGAGGTTGAGAGATGCACTTTTGGGACGGGCCGATCGATCCTCGGCAGTGCATAGAGAGGTTGAGAGGTGCACTTTTGGTATGGGCCGTTCGATCCTCGGCAGTGCACGGACATGATTATCTTACGACTTTGGCCGGTTGTCCTTACCCTGCATGTGTATGATTTATTTGTTATTAAATTTCATGAAATTGATCGGAAAGAGATTTGGGAAAAGGTGAAGTGGTAATTTTTTTAATTTATCCTTAGTATTCTTCCAGGATTTCAGTATCTTACATATATACTTGCTGCTTCACTGTCCTTACATGCCTACTGTTTTTATTACATTCTGTTAAATTATACTATTGAACCTTAGTGAGTGTCATGTCGACCTCTCGTCACTACCTCTTCGAGGTTAGGCGGGATACTCACTGGGTACATATATATTTATGTACTCATGCTGCACTTCTGTACTTAATTGTACAGGTTCTGGGGCTGGTGTTTCTGGTTATCCGACCGGAGATTTATATATATATATATTCTGGACATGACTCCATGGTGAGCTGCCTCCCTTGGCGATTCTCAACTGTGCTATGGAGTTATCTTTTGTTTATTTCTGTCTACATCCTTTCAGACAACATTACAACTTGTATCATCTTTTGTATATTCTACTAGTTCGCCTATTGACTTGTGACACTAGTTCCTGGCACGCACTTAGTAGATTCTTATTTTGGGACTGTATATATATTGGATCATGATCATTTTGGCTGTATGTATCTAAATTGGTAAATGTTTCCGCTTTTATTTAGATGAGCTAAGTTTAAAACTTTGGGAAATATGTGGGATTGGTATGTTAATAAGAAAAATCCCACTAGTAAACAACTGTTGGCTTGCCTGACTCCGGTGTTGGGCGCCATCACGACCCGTGGTGGATTTTGGGTCGTGACAAAAACATCTATAGGAAGGTCATCATAGTTCCAAGTCTTAGTACTCCCCTAAATGGGGGGATATAGTGTGATGTGGCGTCAAGTAAGAAATAAGTGATTCTAGAGATTATGGAATGGTAAAGGAAGAATGCGATAAAATGAGATTGCACTTATTCAAATCCTACAAATATGCTACGATTCCAGAACATTATGCAAACACGACGTCAAGGAAAAGAAGTAAGGGTTCCTGCCCCGGATGTTATTAATAATAAGGAGCCAGTGCGAAAGGCAAGTTAATACAAAGGAAATAAACCAAGAAAGATTATGCGGAACATTGATATGAGGATGTGCCAACGATATTTGATTCAGGATAAGCCTAGTTATGGCTAAACAGGAGGTTACAGACGAGTCAGCAGATCGTGTAAGATAAATATGGTAAAACCCAATATAGTGAATTCAGCTTCGCATTAATGTCATTGTAATACTTGATAAATATTTAGATAAGAGTTAGGGGTAGTTAAAGGTACCGTATGAGAATAAAAGAGAGTGCCACTGGGAAGACAGTCAAATACTAGTTCAGAGGCAAACCTACAAGCACAAGGGCATAGGGATAAGTAACTATGAATAATAATAGGCAAGGAAGAACATCAAAAGGTCCGTAATAAGCTCATAACTTTACAAGAGTCAGATGGTCCTCCCTAAATACTACAATGAAAGACTAGCCGGGAAAGTAAGGAAGAAGGCTTCAACCTAAGCTCAGTGACCTAAGGAGGGAATGGTCTTATAACAACAGTCTCGCAACAACATTGTATGCACTCCATAAGAAAATGGCACCTACCGTGGATAATGAACAGGAAGTAAAAATCAGAAGTGATATCCAAGATCATATAAGTTGTATGGAATTCCAATATGCGTGGGCACAAAGATAAGCTAAGTATGCACACGAAAGGGGGAAGAAAGGCCAGGAAAAGTAAAAGCTTACGTTTAAAGAAAGCTGAGAATGAACAAAAGGAATTATTCGATCAATGGTCCGGAGTTAGTTACGTTATGAAAGAACTTAAGAGTTTGGAGTTTTATACATGCAACATATACAACCGTGGAAGATTCCGGTATAAGTCAAGAGAAAGAATTGAGCCCAGGTCATAGATCTAATTGTTAAAGGATTATATCATGGATATTCCATAGCGCCCATGAAAGGCTAAACATAATAACTAATACCATGAACCACAGATCAGGAGATAACTTAAACCCACATAAAGGCTGATCAGAAGAAGGAGGAAACTAAAAGGTTACATCAACGAAGTAAATCAGGAATGTGATTATTGGACCCAGAAAATTATAGAAATCGTAATTGAGCACATTACAAGGTCACTCTTAATATCAGAGGTACAAGAGGTATAGTACAATAACCATATTCTATAACGGCCCTACGATAAAGCTGGTTAGAAAAGTACCAGCCTCATAATAAGTCCGTACGAAGATCCCACCGGGTTGTGTATGCACCAGAGGTGAAAGTATTATAATAAAGCTTAAAGTTATGGACGTAAATTATACCTAGGTAGAAGGGAGGTCATGAAAGAGATAGAAGATACGATGCGAGATTTTAAGGGAAGGTAAAGGTGAACAACGTACGAGATACTCAAAGCTAGAAGATCGTGAATAGTCCATACTTCGGATAAAAGGCTAGAAGCGTGGGGATTCAGTATCTAGGAATAATAGCGGCATCGTCAGTAGCATATCTTCCAGCCTATGGTCTAGGTATCGAAAGCCTGACTTAGAGAGTAAATAAGAGTTAGAGACAATGTGATGTCTCGCTTGATGTTCCAAAATGACATAAGGAAATCTATGATGAAAGTAAGTTGAAAGGTTGCAAGCAATATAAATAGATATGTGTAGGTCGCAAACTATTGTATGGTGAAGCGACAAGGTTCTAGAAGACAGGAGTAACAATAAGAATGGGCGAGTGAGAAGGTAACAAAAATGGATAATTCCTCAAGATTAAGCCCATGAAAACAAGAAGAGCAGATGGTTCTCTAAGTTATACAAAGCTCACTATAGACTGAATGAACTCAAAAGAGTCTAAGACTAATAGCATTTAGAAGAGATGGAATGCTGCCCTGGTAATAGAATGAGGGTGTAATTGTGATAGATAAAGGATGACGTTTGGGCCTTCGATTGAGTAATGATCTGACAAAGAAAAGAAAGGGATCTCATGAATTGGACAGGATTAAAATACCCACGTGAGGTGAATCAACAATGGATGGGTAAAAATTGCAAAGTATGAGATGAGATTAGGCCATCAGTCTTAAGATGAACAGTAATGATAAACATTAAAGGATTTAACATTATGCATATATGATAAGCAACGAGAGTAACCTGGGGTTCGGTAGCAGACCTTGGTATCGATAAATCGAAGTAAGAATTTTGGTATAATATGGCCTACTTAGATGTAGTAAAGCTAATGACGCCCAAAGGGACAACTTGACATAATTTTGTATATGTGATCACGCTCAACTATGTATTATAAAAGACTAAACGGGCGTTGCAAATATAATCTGGGGTATTATGCCTAGAGTTGACCCCACAGGGAATTTACGTATCAATCAAGTCTTTAGAATGCACAACTTTTACTCAATCAATTATCTCAAGACTTTTTAATATAAATTGGTGATGTTTTACTAATTCTACTGACAATAATAATAACTAACAATTACTAACAATGTGTTGTAAACAATTATGATAAAGGTCTAAGGTTATGGTTTCCCCCGTTGGTGAACTTCCTTCTCGGATACTTCTTATAGTTTGATTAGTTGTCTCTATCAATCATGAACACTCTATCTACCATAAATATCTCTCAAGTAATTATGATAATTTAATAGACGCACTCTCTCCAGTTACGCTAGCTAGATTGCATTACATTTCACTTTAGATTGCACCCGAAGTATAGTTATTTCTAATCCAACTTCTAAAACCTCAGTTATGACTTTTGTCTATACACCGGGAGTGATGTTGTTCAACAACTACCTAAATATGCACTCTCCCTCAAGTAGATACATAATAAATAGGAACAACTAATTGAGGGCCCTTCAATCAACTACAACAAGAACGTAGTTGAACAAATAGAGATTAATCAACCAATCAAAACTATATTAATATCACAATAAGTTTATCCCCCAACGGGTTCCACCAAAACCCTAGGTTAAGAAAATTAGCTACTCATATTCATAAGAATTAATTCTAAAATAACTTGCATAATTGAACTTCAAAATAATAAGTAAAAGCTATGAAAATCAATGTTTGCTTCACTGAGTAGTAATCCACACGTTGTTCTTCACTTCAATGGCTTCCTTCTCTTGTGTTTTTGGGTCTATTTATATGTTTGGGATAAACCCTAAACATGTAGGAGACTTCTATTCCAACCGGAAAAACTTAAACTCTTCAAAAGCTCGGATTTAACCGGAACAGGGGCCTGGCGTTTGGGCCCTGGCACCTGGATAACACCAGGCTAAGGCACGTGTTTGGGCTCTGTCGCCTGGCTAACGCCAGGCAGGGTCAGGCGTTTGGGCTCTAGCGCCTGGCTAACGCCAAGCAGGGTCAGGCGTCTGGGCTTAAACGCCCGTCTATAGCCCGGTGCACTCCTCTTCGCCTTTTGAGCGTATTTTTGATGTATTTGCATCCATTTAGCTCGGCTTCCATCTCCAATTCACCTACACATGAAATTGTCACACCTCCTTTTTCCAACTACCCTCCGGATTGATGAAGGGGTAATAAGGGAGTTTTTCCACTTTAAGTGACATTATTCAGATTTGGGATTTATTTTAATTTTCAGAGTCGCCACCCGAATTTCTTACGGTGTTCCGGGACACCATTTATTTATTGAAATCCCAAACCGAGGAAAGTTTGACTCTGTTTTAATTTGTCTGCGCACCAGAAATCCGAGTAAGGAATTCTGTTAACCCGGGAGAAGGTGTTAGGCATTCCCGAGTTCCGTGGTTTTAGCACGGTCGCTTAACTATTAACATTTGGCCTAAACTGTCTGATTATTTACATATTTTTTGCCAATTGTGCTTTTAGCCTTTTTCACTTTTCAGCCGCTTTTAATATTTATGGACTTATCTTGAAAACAAGTCATGATGGTGTGCACTTGTTATTTTTAGACACGTTATAATTACGCCACATGAAATGCACCCGTAATTACAACATGTGTTTTTTATTATAATTTGAAGTTGAAGACGGGGACATGAGTTGTCGCTCCCGAGTGTTGGTTAGGTAGATTTGGTATAATATTTGATTTTTATCAAAATTTCGAACTAAGGGTATTTGTTCTACCTAGACGATCTCCTAAAACGATATTCATTGCTCTAAGAGAACATCTTATGGGCTATGACCTCATCTAGCCCCGTTTTATCACATTAGGCCATCCTAAGTCAGCTTTCCTTGTGATAGGACTACTAGTTCTGAAAAGAATTTGTTTTTAGCCCATGATGGCAA
This sequence comes from Nicotiana paniculata, assembly GCA_005239505.1. Classification (NCBI taxonomy): domain Eukaryota; kingdom Viridiplantae; phylum Streptophyta; class Magnoliopsida; order Solanales; family Solanaceae; genus Nicotiana; species Nicotiana paniculata. The sequence continues at coordinate 148,022 of ML327170.1, forward strand.
ACGTGGGTATCAGAACATCCCTTTTTTGTTCAGATATATATACTTATGGAATTCAGATATCTAAATATGTTACTTGTTAAGTCTGATACGAATGGGCATGCTGGAATCACTCTATTCTTTCCAGAATTTTATGATTTCTAACACAGACCATACCCCAGGCGGTTTTATTAGTTTTGAAACAGCAATC
>MDKI01063506.1:0-62032 GCA_005239505.1 Nicotiana paniculata
ATAATAATAATAATAATAATAATAATAATAATAATAATAATAATAATAATAATAATAATTACAAGAAAGTAACTACAAAAAAACAAGCAAATAATGAACAATATAAACAAAACAAAAAGGAGACATAATACAAGTGGGCTTAGCCCATGTCGTGACCAAAAAATAAAAAGAACTGAGAGTTGAAATTGATAAAGCTCTCCTTCGACTCAAGAGGTTAACCTTATCCTCCTCATCTGATGAATTATTTCACTGCATTTATGCAATTTCATGTAGTACAAAAGAATTCAATATCAACTTTCTCTTATATAAAAAGAAATATACAATTACTATGGAGATAATAAGGCTATAAAGGTTTGGTTTAAGTACTTATAGGTCTAATTTTAGAGGAGTAAATTATACTAAATAGTTTGAAATTGATAGATTTATGGACTAGTTCTGTGATTAAATATAAATCCACAAATTAAGACTCAAGCATAAAACCCGATGATTGGTTACTCAAAATTAGCTACGAATTAGCCTAATAAAGAAAATTAACGTGAGATCAATATTATGTAATTATAGATTGATTGGAGGAATTTGTATGAATTGCTCGAGGTGAAGCATTTGGTATTTCGGCACGAGTACGGTGAATAGTAATCTTACCGCAATTTGTGTTTTCATAACTTGCATGATTTACACATGATTTTTAATATGAATATGTTACCGATTATCTTGAGTTACATATGGGACACGTCTTTTACTCTATATGATACCAAAATAGTTATTGAGATGATTACCGTGCTTTTAAATATTTCCGTTGTCACTAGATATGTTTTATCGTTACTTGAATTTACAGTTATCGAGATGAAATTATATGATTTGATAAGAACCGAAATGCCCTACATTGTTTTAAAATATTTTCTACAAGTATATACGGATTACAAAGACAACTATAAATGGGAGTAGACATTGCAGGATCCCGTAACTAACGGCGGGTTCGTTAGACCTGGTGCACCTTGTAATTACCGAGTACCTTTACTGCCCTCCCTAGTGGGAAGGTAGAACTAGCATACCATTATCAATTTCCCTCGAGTAGGGACTACCGTTATATTTGACTTCTTGAGAAGAAGTCCACGGTTATATCGATTACATGATCGTTCATTGAAACCTTCCAAAATATGAATATTGATATTGTACAGTGGTTACGGAGCTTATTACTTAATTGTTAGTTGTATTATACTACAAGAAAAACATGATGAGACTGAAAATTATTTATTGTTTCTGAAAGGGCATTCTTATGTTATTTTCTGTTTGAGATATTAGCATGTTTTCTGACTTGTCCCCAATAAAAACAGTTGTGGTTAAGTGTTATTAGTCACTGAGCTAGTGACCCACTCCCCGCTAATTTTTTTCACAAAGACAGTAGTTGACGCATGCGAGGATTTCCTTAATTAGAGCGCACAAGTTGATAGTTCTTGGTGAGCCTCGCACTTGTTCGTGTGGGCGGAGATTTTATCAATTGTTATGGTCTTTTCTTTGAACTCTTAGAGTTGCTCCATTTTCATTGTTTAGTGTCTTGAGTATTCTTCGTTATTATAGACTTATGTTGAGTATCGCTCATTCTTATCAAATTTGGAGATAAAGTAATATCTCTAGTTGTTAGTAAGTGGACTATTAATGGTAGATATATATTTTGGTTGATTGATAAAGTAAATGTCGTTTGAATTGTTGTTAGGATGTTTGGTTGCTGATTTGAGACAGGGAAATTTTTGTGATAGTCCAAAAACAGGGGAAACTCTGTCTGATTTTCTGTAAAATATCGAATATACTTGCTCCTAGGTGTCGATCATGATCTTAAATTGGGTCGTGACAAAGTTGGTATCAGAGCTTAGGATTAAGTCCCGAGTCATGGAGCAATGTTTAGTAGAGTCTTGTTCATGGGTTTTGTAGGCGCCCATACTTATGATTTTGAGGCTACTGAACATCTAGAAAGGTTTTCTCGTCTTCCATTCTTTGATTGTGCGTTGAGATAACTTAAGATTGACTTTGGAGTCTTTCTTTCGCAGATGGCTAGGAGACACACACCCTCATTTGCTGGACGTGGTGTTGGATGTGGTACTACCAGGGGTAGCGGTCAAGTTGGAGTTCATCAAACTAGAAGACATGCTGCTCCTCAACCTGGAGTTGGGAACATGGGTCAACCCCAAGCTGCTATGCTAGATCAAGTGCAAGGGCAGGGAGTTCAGGATGCTCCACCACCAGTGCCAACTGTTGTACCTATTGTTGCCTTACCTGCAGACGCAGTGGCTAGGTTATTGAATGTATTAGAGGCGTTGGTGCCTACTCAGGGTGGAAGTTCAGCTCCTCAGACTACCTTACAGACACAAGCACCTACATAGACTCTGACTTTCCTTATCCTTACAAGAGTTCCTGAAATTGAAATCACAAAAATTCACAGGTTCTGATAATTCAGCAGATCCTCAATGTTTCTTGGATGGGACACTCAAGGTATTACGTGCTCTAGGATGTTCTAGTGAGAGAGCCGTGGAGCTCGCAGCATACAAACTAGAGGATATGGCCAATACATGGTATGAAACTATGTTGCTAGGAAGGCCAGCAGGAGCCATATCACTGACATGGGATGAGTTCACTAAGTTGTTCATGAATCATTTTCTTACAGATAGCCTGATGCAAATATATGTTAGAGACTTTGAGGATTGGTTCAGACTCCAGATATGGATGTGTCAACATATAACACCAAGTTTTGTAAGCTGGCTAGATATGCTCTGTACTTAGTGTCTATCGAAGAAGCTCGAGTTCAGAGGTTCGTTGATGGATTGGTTGGTCAGTTATACACTTTAGTAGCTTCACAGATGAAGACTTTATCCTACTCTGATGTAGTCGACCTTGCTAGAAAAATTTAAAATAAGGGACATGATGAGCATGCAACTAGTGATTTACGTAAGAAGGCCAAGACAGTAGGGTCTTTCAGTGGCGGTTTTAGTGAAAATCGAAAAGCAGGAAATCAGGGACAACAACAACAGGGTTCTCAAACAGGGACACACTTGTCTTCACAGTCCACATGCAGACCACCTTACAGACAGGGTAGTAAGGGACCATCATCATCTAGACATCATAATTCTTGGCAGATATATGCCACTACTTCATTCTGTCAGACCTGTAGTAGATCACATTTGGGCGAATGTCGTGTTCTAACAAGGGAGTGCTTTTGGTGTGTCGAGTTGGCACATCACTTGAGGGATTTCCCTCAGCCTACGAGGAATTTCAACCAGGCTTCTATTCAGTCAACTACACCTACTCAGACTACTCGTAATGCTTTAGGTGTTACAGGTATAGAAATAGAGGTCGAGGTGCTGGAGACCGTGCTACTGTGAATCAAGGACAAGGGAATACTGGTAGAGGTCAGGCGCGAGTTTTTGCATTTACTAGACAGGATGCTCAGGCCTTGAATGCTATGGTTAGAGGTATTCTTTCTGTTCCAAGATCTACTCACTCCTATATGTCCTTGTACTTCGCTTTGAGGTTTAGTAGAACACTTGAGCTATTGAATGATCCTTTTCTAGTTGCTACTCCTGTTGGAGAGTCTCTATTAGCCGAATACATGTATCGGGCTTGTCAGATACGGGTTGAGGGTATAGATACCCTAGCTGGTCTTATTGTACTTGATATGATTGACTTTGACATGCTAATGGGAATGGATTGGTTATCTTCTTGCTATGCTATCGTCGATTGTCATGCAAAGATAGTCAAGTTTGAGATACCAAACGAGCCTAGTTTTTTTCAAAAAGGGGGTCAGGTTCCAGAGACTTGCAAAGTGGTATATTTTATGAAAGCTCAGTGACTTCTGAAGAAAGGTTGCTTGGGTCTCTTAGTTATTGTAATTGACACAAGAAAGGGAACAATTAGTATAGAAAATGTATCGATAGTGAGAGAATTTTTTGATGTATTTCCTGAGGATTTACCAGGGTTGCCCCCAGTACGAGAAATAGATTTTGATATTGATTTGCCACCTGTCACACAACCCATATCAGTACCGCCATATTGGATGGCACCAGCAGAGTTGAAACAGCTAAAACAAGAACTACAAGATTTGTTAGAGAAGGGTTTTATCAGACCGAGTATATCCCCATGGGGTGCACCCGTATTGTTCGTAAAGAAGAAAGACGGATCCCAGAGAATGTGCATTGACTACAGGCAATTGAACAAGATAACAATACGCAATAAATATCCTTTGCCTATTATAGATGGCATGTTCGATCAATTACAAGGAGCTTCCAACTTTTCAAAGATTGACCTCCGTTCTGGTTATCATCAGCTTAGAATCAAAGATGAAGATATTTCTAATACTGCTTTCAGAATTCGATACGGTCACTATGAGTTCCTTGTGATGCCTTTAGGATTGACTAATGCTCCAGCTGCATTTATAGATTTAATGAATAGGGTGTTCAAGCCGTTTCTGGAAAGATTTGTAATATCATTTATTGATGATATCCTGATATATTCTCATAGCCAAGGAAAACACGGGGATCATCTCAGGACTATGTTGCAGACATTGCGAGAACATCGGCTTTATGCTAAGTTCTCGAACTGTGAATTTTGGCTAGACTAAGTATCATTTCTGGGGCATGTTGTACACAAAGATGGAATTATGGTAGATCCTAAGAAGACAGAAGTTGTGCAGAAATTGCCTAGACCTACTTCTCCTACAGAGATTCACAGCTTTTTAGGCTTAGCAGGCTATTACAGGTGTTTTGTGCAGGATTTCTCTATAATAGCATCGCCCCGGACCAAGCTAGCATAGAAAAATGCAAAGTTTTAGTGGATAGAGGAATGTGAGCAGAGCTTTCAAAAACACAAAAATTTCTGACAACTGCACCAATATTAGCCTTACCATCAGGTTCTGGAGTATTTTCAGTATTTTGTGATGCCCCGAGGGTGGTATTAGGATGAGTTCTCATGCAAAATGGTCGTGTTATAGCTTATGCTTCGAGACAATTGAAAAAGAACGAGCAAAACTATCCTACACATCATTTGGAGATGGCTGCAGTATTTGCTCTAAAAATTTGGAGGCATTACCTATATGGCAAGACTTGTGAGATTTATACTGACCATAAATGTCTGAATTATATCTTTTAGCAGAGAGATATGAATCTTCGGCAGCGTCGTTGGATGGAACTACTCAAAGACTATGATTGTTCTATTTTGTATCATCCTGGAAAAGCCAATGTGGTGGCTGATGCATTGAGCAGAAAATCTATGGGGAGTTTGGCGCATATAGCTCCTGCAAAGAGACTTTTGGCCAAAGATATACAGAGACTAGAATATATAGGTATCAGATTTTGTGATGGAAATTCAGAGGCATTGTTGGCTTGTGCTCAGGCTAAGTCTTCATTAGTTGAGCGCATTAAAGCCACCCAATATGAGGATGAAGGATTATGCAAATATAGAGATGAGGCCTTAGCTGGTAAAACCAAGGATATGATTGTTGAAAGTGATGGTGTTCTTTGTATGGGTGACAGGCTATGTGTAGCCGACATAGATGGGTTGAGACATGCTATTCTTGAAGAAGCCCACAACTCTAAATACACCATACATCTTGGATCCACAAAAATGTGACCTGAAGCAATTTTATTGGTGGGAAGGTATGAAGAAAGATGTTGCTAACTTTATTTCTAGTTGTTTGACTTGTCAGCAGGTCAAGGCTCAACATCAGTGACCCGCAGGACTGTTACAACAAATTGAGATTCCAGAGTAGAAATGGGAAAGAATTACTATTGATTTTGTCACTGGTCTACCACTAACTCTTAGAGGTTATGATTCGGTATGGGTAATTGTAGATCGACTGAAAAAATCAGCACACTTTTTGCCGGTGAAGACTACATATGGTGGAGTGAGGTATGCACAGATATTTATGAATGAAATTGTTCGACTTCATGGAGTTCCAATATCCATCATCTCCGATAGAGGATCACAATTTACTTCACACTTTTTGGAAATCTTTTCAAGAAGCATTGGGTACATGAGTAGACCTTAGCATTGCATTTCATCCACAGACAGACAGGCAGTCTGAACGTATTATACAGATCTTGGAGGATATGTTGAGAGCGTGCATTCTTGAGTTTGGAGGTAGTTGGGACACTTATCTACCTTTAGCTGAATTTTCTTACAACAATAGCTTCCAGTCTAGTATTTAAATGGCACCGTACGAGGCATTGTATGGCAGAAGATGTCGTTATCCTATTGGATGGTTTGAAGCTAGTGAGACTAACTTATTAGGACCCGACCTAGTACAAAAAGCTATGGACAAGGTTATGGCCATGAAATCATACAAAAACCGTGAAACAGATATAGGGAACTACTCGTTAATTAGCCATGAAATCATACAAAAACCACATATTAACGATCCTTAGGTTATGGCTAATTATTCCTTCGAAAATTTCCGAAATCCGAGCATGCGGGCCCGGGGATGAATTTTGGGATTTCTTCAAGTAGGATGAAATGACTAAGTAAATAGGAGAATTCCATGCTTTGAGTATAAGTTGATATATTTATGTAACTTTTGATTAGTTTCGAGTCCTTGGAAGACGAGTTCGGAGTTTCGGGCGCATTCATGACCCGGGAGTAGGTTCGACGTGAGGTGAGTCTCCTTTCTAACCTTGTCAGAGGGAATTGTCCCCATAGGTGATTATAAATGGTTGTTTTTCCTTATTTGCGGGGGATACACACACACGAAGTGACGAGAGCCCGTGCGTAGCTACTATTATGCCTTGTCGGGTAGTTTAGAACTCACAAGCATGCTTTATGTGTTATTTCTGTGATCTTGCATATGGTCTAAGTAGTCTAATATCCTCGAATCTCACATGTGAAGGCCTAAGAAATTATGCTTTGAAGTTGACACTATTATATTCTTATCCTATTAGTATGTTCCCTGCTAAATTATCCGGAAATTCCTGTTAATCATGTATTTATATGGGAACCCGAGTCGCATGAATGATTCGCGAGCGGGGTAGCCCTAGTATTATATTAACTGCGTCGCATGTTCGATTTGCGAGCGGGGCAAATATATGCATCTGTGGTTCGGGTCGTTCGACCTTCGGCAGTGCACATTTACTTTTCACGTCGTATCGGCTGCTCGTTCACGGCTTGTTATGTGTTTGATAATTGATGGGAAGCCCTGTAATTTATCTGTTGATTTACGAAAAAGAAGGGAACTAAGTAGCTTTTATTCTATGGAAAAGTGTTAAGTAAAAGTAATGCATAATGCTAATTGTTGCTCCTGTCCTTATTATTACTATTCATTATTGTTATTCCTGTTTATCCTGTATTTAAATTGTATTGTTTTGACCCTAGAGTATAAAGTTGACCTCTCGTCACTACTTCTTCGAGATTAGACTGGATACTCACTGGGTACATATTTCATTATGCACTCATGCTACGCTTCTGTACTTAGTTGTATAGGTTCTGAGGCTGGTGCATCTGGTTATCAGGCCGGAGCTCGATCCTGAGTATATCTGGACTTTACTTCACGGTGAGTTGCTTCCCCTGGCGATTCTCAGCAGCGCTATGAAGTCTTCTTTTGTTTATTCTCGTCTATTACTTTCAGACAGTGAGAAATTTTATTGTATCTTTTGTATATTATGTTAGTATTCCTGTAGGACTTGTGACACTAGTTCCTGGCACACACACGTGGTAGATATTATGGTTTGTGGGTCTGTATATATATTGGCTCACGCCTCTTTATGATTGCTTTTGGTTAAATTGGCCAATTATCTTTTTCCAATTAATGTTTGAACTTTAAAACTTGGCACGTGTTGGGATGTTTAATCAAACATGGGAAAATCCTTAGAAATCTGAGTGTTGGCTTGCCTAACCCCGGTGTTGGGAGACATCACGACCTGGGTTAGGATTTTGGGTCATGGCATAACAAATAAGAGAAGGGGAGACGGGTGCATGTTCTTGATAATACAACAAGTAGAGCATGAATGGCCAACATGGGAGAAGACTCGCGCCTAAGTGCAGCCAAACAGATATGACATGGATACAATCATAATAGCAGGAAGTAAGTATGATGTTTTACAAGTTAAACAAATAGAAGGCATAGGAAACACAACAACGATTTAGATAGAGAATAAGGACAGAACAGTGATGATAAGTCACATAAGAACCACAAATACAACGGTGATAATTCAAGGTAAGACGTGAAGGTATATACAAGAAAAGATTATCATAATATAATGCGTGTCTCTCATCCTCACTTGCATGGAAACACCCTTCATGCCATGACCTCACAATGATACAAAAGTATAAAAGTATAAATGCAATGGCACGACATCACCCTTCGTGCTTTTACTCACAATTCACATGGCACGGCATCACCCTTCGTGCTTTTACTCTCAATAAGATGGCATGACAACACCCTTCGTGCTTTACACTCTTCCTCACATGATAATGTATATAAACAATGGCACAACATCACCATTCCTACTTTACACTCTTCCTCACATGATAGTGAATATAAACAATGGCACGGCATCACCCTTCGTGTTTTACACTCTTCCTAACGTGATAATGAATATAAACAATGGCACGGCATCACCCTTCGTGCTTTAAACTCTTCCTCACATGATAATGAATATAAATCTCAATAAAATAGCCAGGCAGGAAATATAAATAACATCGAGGAGAGTGTCAAACGAATATTCCAAACAAATTCTCAATTACTGCTTTCCAAGCCAACAATGATTCAACGAATGCTCAAGGTCATATAATTAAACTACTTCCATAAACCCCACGATTTATCAACAACACAAGCACGTAATCTAGCATCTCAAAATATCGGCCATAGCAACATATTAATGATTATTCCTAGGGATCTCTGAATTAGACACATCAATGTATTCTAAGAAATTTCCATCAAATTTATACTAGGCTAATTCTTGACTCTATCATTTAGCACTACATTCTAAATATCTGGAAGTCAAGTGAGGCATGATGCAAGAAAATCACGAAATTCTACAAACACAAATGTAACATAATCCACCCCCGAGCATGATTAACCCTAGCACATACAAATAACCTTTCACCTCATATATGTATCACCCCTGTATGTAGCAAACAATGACAAATAAGAGGAAAAATTCCCTCAACAAAGTTAGGCAGAGACAAAGCACTTACCTCGAACAAGCCAATAACAATACCGAGCAAGCCGAGTGATGGTCCAAAAATTCCATCTCGCGCGTTCCGACCTCTGAACGGCTCGAAACTAACCAAAAACAACTCAAATACATCAAACAATGCTAAAGGAACCAATCTCAATTGAAAAAGGTCGAATCTTTAATCAAAGGCCCAAAATCGGCCAAAAAGCCCAACCCGGACCTACACCTCGGAACCCGACAAAACACATAAAACCCGATAACCCATTCAATTATGAGTCTACCCATACTAATTTCACTCAAATCCGACTCCGAAACGATGTTAAAAACTTCAAAATGCACTTTATGAAACTTTAGGCAAAAACCCTCAAATTTCACATTGAAATCATCAATCAAATCCCTAAAACAAAGATGGATTCATGAAATATAACCAAAACCGAGTGGAGAACACTTACCCCAATCCATATGGTGAAAATCGCCTCCAAAATCGCCCAAATCCGAGCTTCCCAACTCAAAATATGACCAACTGAACAAACCCTTATTTTATATATTTTTTCTGCCAGCTATTCTTCCTCGTTTCTCGTGCCAAACAATCCCGAAACTCGCTTTTTATTCCTCCAATGGATTTCTTGTGAAATTCTAGTCAACTTAGGCTCTTGAATCACTCAATTTGGCCTTACATTGAAGGAGATATGTTGGTTTCAATAATTGGAAATAGTGCAGATTTTTAAATGCGAAATCAGTGGCAATTTCATAATTAATCTGAAAAATCTAGCAATCCAATTCTTAGTAAAATGACCATAAAATGCTCATACAATGTCCAAATTTGACGATCCTTTTTGCTACGGGTCCATAATTACGATACGGACCTAATGCTTCATAAAAAACAGTAATCGGAGCTCATTTGTTTAATATGATATCATTTATGCTTGAAAAAGGACGTCGAAACAAAAAAAAAATGAGCGCAACACAACCCAAACCTATCCGAAACTCACCCGAGCCCCTAGGGACCACGTCCAAACATACCAACAAGTCCCATAACATAACACGGACTTACTCAAGCCCTCAAAATACCGAGCGAAGTGCAGATAGTCAAAACGACTTGTCGAGTCGTCATAGGAACCGATGGAAATTGTTGATATACAAATAAGAAAGCTACGTTCAAAGAAAATTGTGTTCGTTAAAGTTTTATGGAGAAATAATACCGTTGAAGAAGCTACTTGGGAAGTAGAAAAAGAAATACAAGCAAAGTATCCCCATTTGTTTCAGTCTACATGTACGTACCTGAGTTAAATTCGGGGACCGAATTTCATAAGGTAGGAAGGATGTAATACCCTATATTTTTTCTAATAAGGGTGTATAATAAAAATAATATTAATAATAATAATAATAAGAATAATAATTATTATTATAATTATTATTATTATTATTATTATTATTATTATAAGAAAGTAACTACAAAAAAAAAACAAGCAAACAATGAAACAAAATAAACAAAACAAAAAGGAGACATAATACAAGTGGTCTTAGCCCATTTCGTGACCAAAAAATAAAAAGAGGAAAAAAAAAAGAAGAGAGAAGAATAAGGATTAAAAGGGCACGAAGCCCATTCCTTGGAAAACCTTAGAATCAAACAAAAGGGGAAAAGCAGCAAGTTGCACAAAAGAGAACAGAGAAGAATAAGAAGAAGAAGAAGAAGAAGAAGAAGAAGAAGAAGAAGAAGAAGAAGAAGAAGAAGAAGAAGAAGGAGGAGAACAAGAAGAAGAAGAAAGCGTTGGGCAAAGGCCTAAAGCAGAACTGAGAGTTGAAATTGATAAAGCTCTCCTTAGACTCAAGAGGTTAACCTTCTCCTCCTCATCTGTTGAATTATTTCACTGCATTTATGCAATTTCATGTAGTACAAAAGAATTCAATATCAACTTTCTCTTATATAAAAAGAAATATACAATTACTATGGAGATAATAAGGCTATAAATATTTGGTTTAAGTACTGATAGGTCTAATTTTAGAGGATTAAATTATACTAAATAGTTTGAAATTGATAGAATTATGGACTAGTTCTGTGATTAAATATAAATCCACAAATTAAGACTCAAACATAAATGTCACGACCCCAAAATCCTAAATCGGTCGTGATGGCGCCTATCGTGGAACTAGGCTAGCCAATAATCACATAATTACAGTTTCTTTCCACAATCCCAACCATTTTCAACATTTCATAAAAGTATATAGAATTTTCGAATCCAATAGGCAAAATAAACAGATAAACAGTCTAAACCATCCCCAAAATCCGGAAGTCAACATGTCATGAGCATCTAAGAAATATGCCAAAATGTATACTAATATAATACAAACCTCCGAACGAATAACTAGATACAACATAAGAAGAGAAAACAGAGATGTTGCGGACGCTGAACAGCTACCGTTATATCACAAACTCCGGCTCCGCACGGAATAGATAGCCAACGCTCAGTATCAGCACCTGTATCTGCACACAGGGGTGCATGGAGTAATGTGAGTACGCCAACTCAGTAGTAATGAAAATAAATCAATTCTAAGCGGCAAAAAACACATAAAAATCAATATCATCAGTTCAAAATATGCACAGCCTTTCTTTCCAACGGTATATACATAGATATATGAAATCAACATGCCTTAAAATCCAACTTTAGAAAAATCCTTTGAAAAATGTGTTTTCCAACAATTTCAGAAATAAAACTAATCGAAGGATTTAGTGTAAAATGAAATAAATCATAAGTAGCCCCTCGGGCAAAAACATGAATCATAAATCGCCCCTCGGGCAGAACATCACTCAGCACCTCACAGCCACTCAGTATCAGCCCCTCGGGCAACCTCACTATTACTCATGCCTCCCAATCACTTGTCACTCGTCACTCGACACTTGACACTCAGCACTCGTACTCAGTAGGTACATGCGCTCACTAGGGGTGTGTACAGACTCCGGAGGGGCTCTTTCAGCCCAAGCGCTAATATCAAGCCACCTCGTGGGGTATCATATCCTCATAATCAAGCCCTCAGCCTCACTCAGTCAGAACCTCTTAAAAGCCCTTGGGCGTATCATTAAAACGGGGTACTCGACCCAAAACATCATTTTTTTATATCTCAAATAGTTTAAATAAGGCAGAGTTTCGAAAACAGTTAAGCACAATATGACTGTCACACCTCCTTTTTCCCCTACCCCGGATTAATGAAGGGTAATAAGGGAGTCGTTCCAATTAAAGTGATATTATTCGGATTTGGGATTTATTTATTTATTCCAGAGTCGCCACCCGGATTTTTAACGATGCTCCGAGACACCGTGTTATTTAAAAATCCCAAACCGAGGAAATTTTGACTCTGTTTTAAATTGTCTGCGACCAGAAATTCGAGTAAGGAATTCTGTTAACTCGGGAGAAGGTGTTAGGTATTCCCGAGTTCCGTGGTTCTAGCACAGTCGCTTAACTATTAATATTTTGCCTAATTATCTAATTATTTACATATTTTAAACCTATTGTGCTTTTTAGCCCTTTTCACTTTTTAGCCGCTTTTAATATTTATGGATTTATCTTGAAACAAGTCACGATGGCGTGCACTTGTTTGTTTTTGTAGATATTGCAATTACGCCACATGAAATGCACCCGTAATTGCAACACATGATTTTAATATAATTTGAAGTTGAAGAAGGGGACATGAGTTGTCGCACCCGAGTGTAGATTGCGGGTCGTTCTTGCTCTTGATGCTCCCTGCCTCTTACGCCGTACCAAGAGGTGTAGGCGGGTTCCACTTCCCCTTTGGATAAGTCTCTCACTCGAGTTTGAGGTTCTAAAAACCTGCACTCGTTCCAGATTTGACGGACCCTGCCTTCAGGAAATGCATCTCTTGGGCATAACTCAATGGCATGTTGGCTTAAATCCTCATCATGGGGAACACCCTGTTGTCTCCCCAACTGGCGTAAGACCCGCTGCGAGGCATATGGCTGAACGCATCGCAGGCCCATTAACAGGAGATAGAAAACCTCAGCGGACATATTGATAACCTCGCTGAGAGGGAGCCACCCAAACGTCCACTCGATTTGGTTGGCAGTCAGTGAGCTCAAGTATGAGTTCCAGGCTTCCGTGCCTTCAAGAAATTGGTGGCCTTTTACCCGAGTACTATGTTCCTCGATGCAATTCAAACCGGTTAAACCATAGTTCATGTATCCTGAGCGGTGACAGAGGTGCTCGATCAGCCAGATTTGTAGGAGCAGGTTTCACCCCTCAAAGAATTTTCCCCCAGATTGGAAAATTGTCAGAGCACGGTAAATCTCGGCCAAGACCATCGGTATAAGTGTGCCATTGGACTTTTTCATCATGAAGTCTTCTATTCCCACAAGCCCAATGTCTATGCATCTGTCACTTCTAGGGAAAATCAAGGTGCCCAAGAATGCTACCACAAAAGCTAGCCCCCGGCGGGCTTCCCATTTAGCCTGATCTTTGTGAGTTAGACCAGTGTTGTTAGTCTCATAACCCTGGGGATCTCCATAACGTCTGTAAAGAAAATAGAAAGTGCATAAACCTTCGGACAAGTGTGGGTCTTGGACGTCCCGGCTAATGTTAAACAGATCCAAAAACTTGTGGGGAGTCACCGCCCTGGGTGCCACTGGGTACCGACTTCTGAGATCGTCATTTAGACCAGCATACCCTGCTATTTCCTCTAGCGTGGGCGTAAATTCAAAGTCTGAAAAGTGGAATACGTTGTGGGCGGGATCCCAAAATGGTACTAGAGCCTCGACGATGTCCAACCCCGGATTGATCTTTAAAAGGCCAGTAAGTCCCCCTAAAGCTTTCATAACAGATTTTCTACTGGTTTCCCCCAAGTTTCTCCACCACATATGGAGTCCTAGAGGGATTTCCTCGACTGCCCTGAAGGGGATGTTTTAAACTGTATTGATCCTGCACATTCGTTTTTTGATTAAGACCACAGAAAGAAAAAAAAATTTGAAAAGTGTCATTTTGGAAAAGGGTTTTGTAATAAAGAAAAATGAATAACCTTTGCGAATACGGCCCTTTAAGGCTGTGTTCACGAATTGGGTCAAAATTTAAAGACAAAACACAGGCGGGCACTTTTGCAAAACGGCCTTCCGGCGCCCCACTTGGGCGATCAGGCTATAATGGTGTCACCTAATTTTATTTAGGGCTATATCCTTTTGATTTTGAAAAATGGAGTTGGACCCGATGAGGGTTGCCTACGTATCCCACACCCATGAGAATCAAACAAAGCATAGTTTGGGAAAATCCTGACTGATTAAAAATATACACCCACTTATTTATTTTATATTTTTTTTTCAGAAATTTTGGTAGAGTTTCGGGATAAATACGAGGATTTTCAAAACAGGGTGAATTCTCTATTCTACCTCACTCTTGGTTTTTCTGTTCACTTTTTGGTTTAGCCGGTCAGTACAAAAGCTGAGACAAATAAATGCATACGTAACAAGTAGGATGCATCAGGGTAGTCTTTCATTTCGGGTACACCTATCCTAGACGGACTCAACCCCTGTGTTGAGCCCCCTAAGTCAAATGTGCATGATGCAGATAAGCGTTCCTACTAAGGATCCGGCATGAGGTTTTGTTATTCTAGGTTTAAACATGGCGTTTTGTTCTAGACTAGGCTTACCCGAGTGGACAGCTCAATCCGAGGTCGGGGCAGCGTACCGGGAATACAGAAGCTTCACCGGCTTTGCAACTTATCTGTACCTCATTCTAAAATTTGGATATGACTCTAACAGAAAAGAATTCGCACGAAGTGAACACTTCCCAGATGATTTAGAAGACTCATAGAGAAGAGGGTTTCGAAACAATTTATATATAGTTCAGATAATATCAAAGCGGTAAAAAGAGACACTTAGCACGTTAGGTTTAAACATGTAAAAATAAGATAATAAAGCCAAATAAAACAGTATATTTCAAGCTCTAATTCTTGAACCCTGAACCAGAGATTCTGGGTTCGATCCCCAGCAGAGTCGCCAGAGCTGTCAACCTCATTTTTCCACTACCCCGGATTAATGAAGGGTAATAAGGGAGTCTTTCCAATTAAAGTGACATTATTCGGATTTGGGATTTATTTATTTATTTCAGCGTCGCCACCTGGATTTTTGACGATGCTCCGGGACACCGTGTTATTTAAAAATCCCAAACCGAGGAAATTTTGACTCTGTTTTAATTTGTCTGCGACCAGAAATCTGAGTAAGGTATTATGTTAACCCGGGAGAAGGTGTTAGGCATTCCCGAGTTCCGTGTTTCTAGCACAGCTGCTTAACTATTAATATTTGGCCTAATTATCTAATTATTTACAAATTTTAAACCTATTGTTCTTTTTAGCCCTTTTCACTTTTTAGCCACTTTTAATATTTATGGATTTATCTTGAAACAAGTCACGATGGCGTGCACTTGTTTGTTTTTGGAGATATTGCAATTACGCCACATGAAATGCACCCGTAATTGCAACACGCGATTTTAATATAATTTGAAGTTGAAGACGGGGACATGAGTTGTCGCACCCGAGTGTAGATTACGTAGTTAGGACTATGGTCGTGACGGTTTTATAGTGCCTATTTGAGGCGATATTTGATTATTCTTTATGTTTTCTGTTTGAAGGAACATTTTAGTTTTAAAATCAATTAGGACGTTTTATGGATTTATCTTGGACAAGTTACGATGATGTACACTTGTTGTTTTTGAACACATGGTAATCACGTCACATGAAATGCACCCGTGGTTGCTATATGTGTTTTACTAGTTGTTTGGAGTGAGGGTCGGGGACATGAGTTGCCACTCCCGAGTGTAGGTTAAGGTAATTTGAGGTAATACTCGATTTTGTCAAGTTTCAAAGTAAAGGTGTTCATTCTACCTAAGGTTTACCTAAAATGATGTTCAATAGCCTAAAGATAACATGTTTTGGGCTATGGCCTCATTTAAGCCCCAAATTGTATCACTTTAGGCCATCCTAATTAGCTCATTTGGACATAATTCGAAAAATAGTTAAGAACAAACATACTAACACATCTCACATCTATATGGTAAGAAATAAGGCAAATTTTGAATTGTGAATATAAGGTTACATGTACAAGATTTCTTTATTATTTGATATACTCCTATATACTAAACAAGAGTATTTATACTCAACTCATGGATCTAACATGGAATTTTGTCTTAAATTTTGTGACAAAACAAGCCTTAAAAAACTGAATTAAACTATGGTTGCTTTTATTTGGAGCGGACAGTTTAAGAAAAGATCCGGATTTCAGATTCTACCTTTCGATAATCGATTTGAAAACCCATTTGTTTTCAGTAGTGAGAAATTTACAGCGGATTTCGTGAATGAAAACACTTCTCATGCTAATTGACAACAAATTAGAAAAAGGACTGGTTACAGATTGTTTAACACAATTAATGGGTCTAACATTCCAGGCCCCATAGCTTGAAATTCAGACACTACCAGGCTCAATTGGGCCATGTTTACGACTCTGGCCCAGCTCGGGTGACCTTGGCATGTCTGGACCATAACTACTATAGTAATAAACGTTTTTGAATTAAGAAAAATACAACTGATCATAAATTTATATAGTCCAGTCCATATTTACAACTGAAAAAAGGCGAAATGTACATAGAAGACTATAGATATGCTATTACTATTACATTACTCCTGAATCATAGTAATACCGATTTACTAATAGGAAAAATAAAGAAGGAAGAAACAAAACTAGTTGCTGCTCTTGTGCAAGCCAGCAAACATGTCCTTCGAAGACTTAAACCTGCATTTTAATTATAAGTCCAAAGTTTGAGTACTTGGTCAGTATTAACGACAGACCTTTGGGCATTTTGTGAGATGAATATAGTCACAAAAGGGAGTTAGATTCAACCTTAATGATGCCATAGGAGAATAAAATATGTTCATGCCTTCTAATGGACTGAATCTAACCATAGAAAAGGTTAGATTCAAACCCAGTGATATTACTTTGTTTAGACTCTTTAACAGTCATCTTTATGTCATGCAACAGATTTCAGCAAGCATTTATTCAAATACTTTGACTACTATGGGCATTTTGAGGATTGAATCCGACTATTTTTTTACTTCAGATTCACTTTCCTAAAGCTCCATCTCGTTACACACTTATATCCTTTGAAGGATAATTTTCAGCAAAGCTAAACTACTGTTATGCACTATTAATGGGGTGAATTTGACTATTAGAAAGTCAGATTCATCTACCCTAGTGCTAATTCAACATAATTCCAAACCATATAGAGGCTTGCTCATTTAGGCATTTAAGAGGATGAATCTGACCAATCAAAGCTTCAGATTCCTCACTCTAATGCCCTTCTTAATTACATATTTTATACCTTTTAAAAAAGGCTAAACTTCAGCCAACCATACTAATGTTTGTGCACTGCTAAGGGGGTGAATTTGACTATTAAGAAGTCATATTCATCTAACCTAATGCCAATATCCTAGATTATCTAGAGACTTGCTTATTGAATCTCTTTATTGACCAAAGAGACTCAATCGAAAGCATATTTCTGCATTCTTATTGATGGAATCTGACCATAGAGAAGGTCGGATTCAACGCCTTAATGTAGCTTGTTTCCTAATATAGGACCATGAGTACTTATCACATATAATCTTAAGCAAACAATCATGAACCAATAGAAGAAATACTAACACCAAGACATTACCTATCACACTCACGGAATCATTATCATGAGAATAAACATCTACACAGTCACATTTAACAAAACAGGAACAGTAACTTCATTCATCAAGAACAACCAGTTTTACACAGTGAGCAGAAAATGAGGATTCTAGTCCAAAAATTTCATTAAGAAGAGATAAAATGATACATACCTTTAAAGAGAAAAACAGCAAAAAGACTTGACCAAATAAAGGTCAAATAGGAACAATAACAGCAAGAAGGAAGAGAAATTAGCAACAGCAAACAGAAACCCCAAAGAAAACCAAACAGTCCAGCAAGAATACACCCAGAATCTTGAGTATGAATATTTGAAGGAAAACTTCCAGAAAAACCCCAAAATTCAGAAAAGAGAAGATAGCAACTGAACTAGGCCATCTACTTATGAACTTGTTTTCCAAAAAGAAATCAGATTTTTTCTAATAGTATTCTTCTTTTCAAAACCTTTTAAGCGGAGACAGTATTTGTGAAAAATGGGAAGGATTCTATATCCCAGCAGCTCAAAAGTGTAAAAAAAATATAACCCCTTCATCTCTAAAAAGAGGGTCTATTTATAGGATATTGGGAATAGGATATTCTTTTGAATATTCCCTATCCAAAGCTGAAAATAGTACCAAAATAGTACATAGGGCAGCTTGTCACCCTTATGTTTGGGACAGCTGCCCCCTATTCTAGAACTATCCTACCCATTAAAATGACTCTTTTATCCTTAAAAATCTGATTTCCTAATATATAGTTCCTCATGTACCCCTTTGAAGCCCCTATATTTTACCATTAGATAACCAGGGTTACTTGCTTGGGTTACCATTTAACTATGGTTAACTGACACTAATTATGCCCTTTAGGTGACAACTAGTTGTTCTTAACTAAGGTTGAGTTAATTAATGAAAGGTTAACCGATTAAATGCCTAGAGTTAGTTTCATACTACTTACTCATGTTTAAATCAATTAATTAAAGTAAACCAATTAGTTTTGACTTCTTAAATTAAGTTAACTGATTTAGTTTAATTACGTCAACTCACTTACCTAAAATCAGAAACTTAACTAATTATCAAGCCTAGGTTAAATGATTTGTTTTAGTTAATTAGTCCTAAATTAATTACCTTAGGCAGATTTTAGGACTTAGTTAGTTGTTTAAGAGACTATTAGACTAGGTTAATCTATTAAACAAGTGATTATGGGAAATTATTGTTAACTAAATTAGTCTTGATAAGTCTAGGTTAAATCATGACCAAACATTGTTTTAGAACTGAGTTTTTAGCCTAATTGGTTGATTAGTTTTCTAATTATCAACTGATTTTTTTAGGATTTTGGTTGATTAATGAGAGTTAACTAAGTTGTTTAGACTTAGTCAGTTTTCTTGTATTAAAGTCTGTTTAAGTTTCACTTGAGCCTAGGGGGACTTAGTTTGTTTAAGTTACTTGAATAGGACAATCTAACCTAAGAGTTGCAATTTAAACTATGATTAATTGGAAGTTAACATCTCATTGAGACTAATAACATAGGCAGCAAAATCAAAGCTAAAACAAACGACGACCTCAAACAAAACATGAGCAAAATAACTAATAGAGGTTGTTTTACTAACATGCATTTCAACCTATGAATTCAGGGATTTAATCGATCAGTTGTTCATGATTGTTTATTGATAGAATTCACCAATATAAAAATGTCTGGAAATTAGCAGATAAAGGAAACTAAACAGAAACCTAATGCTAATCTTGGTCATACAAATTACTAAACTTGAACAGTTAAATCATACAAAATAGTGATAAAAACCTAAGATAAATGCATTTGGGACTTTAAACTAAAAAACGGAAAACATGAATAGGAAAAAGGAAAAATAAAGGAAAATAGTGAGTAACTAGGGCCTATTTATGCTAACAAATCAAGAAACACGTAGAAGGGGAGTGGGGATACCCGTTTGAGGGGTTTGGACGAACTACGGAGACTAGCCGGAGTTAGGCCGGACTACGGCCACCTCCAAAAGTGACCCTACTCACATGAATCGACGGCTCTTGTCAAGAGCCATCGACTCATGTGAGTTTGAGTCACAGAGCCGCTTGGATTCGCCATTAGCACAAAGTAGGGTTCTGACAGCTTCTTAGATCTGGAAAAACTCACGATTGAACGGTGATTTAGGGAAACCTTCAGTAGGGTGGGATTAAGGAGGTCGTGGGGACTATCTGGTAAACTTTTGGGCCAGATTGGTGGAGATCCGGTGGCCGGAGCAAGGTGGGAATCCTAGGGCGGCTACGGTTTGGTTATACAGATGAGAGAGAGAGAGACGGAGGGGATGGGGGTTAGGCTTTGGTGAAATGAGAGGGTGGGGGGGTTTGGACACTTAAATATTAAAAGGGTGGTCAGTTCCCAGCCGTTGGATCAAAGATAGATCAATGGCTGGGATTGGACTTGGCCTAAAACAATGTCGTTTGGGTTAGGGCTGGAGCAGGCCGGGTGTAAGGGATTTGGGTTGGGTTGTTGGAGTGTATAGAAATAGGGATTGGGCCTGGGTATTTCTTGGCCCAGGTCCGATTTTGATTTGCTAAATAATTAACTTAATTAATCTAATTAAGTTAAAATCTAATATAATCCAAAAAATGTAGTAACTAATTTAAACCTTATTTTTCATCTATTTACAGATTAATTAAGAATAAAACGACCAATTTTATATTCCTAATTAACCTATGATTTATTGAATAAAAATGATTATTTTTTAGTAATTAGTTACTAAAACTACATTACATTAAATAACCATCATTCGTCAATTATTTAGGTAATTAAAACTTTGTAATTCTTTGATAATAGCGATGCAATTTTTAACAATTTTAAAAAGATGAATTATGGATATGCAAAAAATACAAATCTTTCACAATTAATCACTGAAAAATCAACAAAAATTCATAAAATCAATTGATTTATTGAGATTTTTATAGGAGGATATGGCGAGTAAAAATCACATGCTCACAGTTGTCCCTCTTTGCTAGGAAACACGAAGAGTTTTCGGGCAAAGACAAAGTGAGCAGCAATAAAAGAATTTTACCTATTCATATGTTCCATTGTGAAGCGTGTTTGAAAAGTTTGACCGAACCCTGCTTCAAAGGTTTCCCATATATCCTTGGCTATAAAGGAATCAGGTCAGTCTAGTTCTGGAGGTTTTGGTAGCTGGAACTACCGAGTAACTGTGGTTTCACTGCGGTTGCTTTTTTTTCTGCTGCTGATCTTCTTATTACACCCAAGTACAAAACGAAGGACTAACTAAAACCTATTAGCTGCTAAATTACAAGATTCCTATCTGGGTCTTGAGTCTTGTTCTTTTGCTGACTCTGACCTGGATCCTGACGCTTGTTAGTCGCAGGTGCTGGTTTTGTCTTGTCGTTCCTCGGATCAAAATGGGATATACTGGACGGATGACTTCAATCTCGTCCTGAATAGTCCACATCCTCCCCGTTTGTGCACTTTCGGATTCAATCTTCTCTTTCTTCTTTTTGTTTTGTTATTTTGGATCGAAACTTCTTCTTTTGGTCATCTCAAGTTCCAATTTTCTAGAAACGTAATCTGCACAAAATCAAAACAAACGAATGAAATTTTCTGCCCCAGTTTTCACTAGGAAAATTTCGTGATTTATTGTAATAAAATATGTGCTATTTTATTTTTGAAAGCAATAAAAGGTCAGGAACTGTGTACCCGGAGTGAATGCAGACTAGGTGGTGGATACCCTATGCCTAAAAGGTGAAATCAACTAGGGATTGGAGACCCTATGCTTGAAAAGATCGACAGCTCGTGTTGTCGTCAAGAAGAGATCACCAGGTTATGCCGGTGCATGGGGAAGGATCAACAGGTTATGTTGTTGTCAAAAAAAGAGATCACCAGGTTATGCTAGTGTCTGAAGATGATCAACAGATTATGCTATTGTCAGGAAGATCACCAGGTTATGCCAGTGTCTGAGGAGGTCAACAGGTTATGTTGTTGCCTGGGGAAAAGAGATCACTGGGGTTATGCCAGTGTCTGGAGAAGAAACGATCACCGGGTTATGCTGGTGTCTGGAAAGGTCAACAGGTAATACTGTTGCCTGAAAATAGAGATCACTGGGTTGTGCCAGTGTCTGAAGAGGATCAACAGGTTATGTTGTTGTCAAGGAGATCGCCAGGTTATGCCGGTGTCTGGGGAGGTCAACAGGTTATGCAGTTGCCTGGGGAAGAGAGATCACTGGGGTTATGCCAGTGTCTGAAGATGATCAACAGGTTATGCTGTTGTCAGGAAGATCGCCAGGTTATGCCAGTGTCTGGGGGGGTCAACAGGTTATGTTGTTGCCTGGGAAAAGAGATCACTGGGTTATGCCAGTGTCTGAAGATGATCAACAGGTTATGCTGTTGTCAGGAAGATCGCCAGGTTATGCCAGTGTCTGGGGGGGTCAACAGGTTATGTTGTTGCCTGGGAAAAGAGATCACTGGGTTATGCCAGTGTCTGAAGATGATCAACAGGTTATGCTGTTGTCAGGAAGATCGCCAGGTTATGCCAGTGTCTGGGGGGGTCAACAGGTTATGTTGTTGCCTGGGAAAAGAGATCACTGGGTTATGCCAGTGTCTGAAGATGATCAACAGGTTATGTTGTTGTCAGGAAGAACGCCAGGTTATGCTTGGGTCTGGAAAGGTCAACAAGTTATGATGTTGCCTGAAATAGAGATCATTGGGTTATGCTAGTGTCTGAAGATGATCAACAGTTTATGATGTTGTCAGGAAGAACGCCAGGTTATGCTGGGGTCTGGAAAGGTCAACAAATTATGTTGTTACCTGGGGAAAAGAGATCACTGGGTTTACGCCAGTGTCTGAGGATGAAATGATCACCGGGTTATGCTGGTGTCTGGAAAGGTCAACAGGTCATGTTGTTGCCTGAAAACAGTAATCACGGGGTTATGCCAGTGTCTGAAGATGATCAACAGGTTATGTTGTTGTCCGCTTGGGTGCAGGGCCCTATGTTGGCATCAACTAGGGACTGGGATATCCTTGGTTGGAAATGTTTGGCTAGGAGTTGAGGACCCTATGCTACTTTAGGGTTGCATCATATTCAACTTCATTTCTTCTTTTTTATATATATGCGGGAAAAGATTTTTGGAGGAAACTTCCCTTTCATTGGAGTCAATGTTGCAGAGCTCTTTCTAGCTCTTGCGCAATTCCTTTTGATTACACCTGCTTTTACACAGTTGCTTTTGCACATGTTTCCTATTTTCAAACAAAGAATAATTTGTTAGTTTGAAACGGTAGTTGGTTTTGCGGCCTTGATTTTCAACTACTTGATCTCAATTTTTTTTTATGAAGGTTTCAGCCACTTGCTTGCTTGTTTGCTTGCTGGGGATTGGGTTTCATTTCTAATTCCGAGGACCTTGGCTTCCTAGATTTTACCATGGCGATCGGTCATGGGGGACCCAACATTTTATTTTTTCCTTTGTAGGCTTTTCACTTGCTTTTCTTTTGGATTTCCAGAGAATCAGAGGGGAATTTTGGCCCCTCAAATTCTGCTGCGATGGTTTGTCGTGTGGGACTTAACCTTTCCAACTTTATTTCGCCTTTATTGGCTTTTCACTTCTGACTTTTCTTCCACTTGTAACTTTAAATCATTGGGAATACTTCAGCCTTTCAAACCTTGCCAAGATGGTTAGCCACGCGGGGTTCAACCTTTCAAATTCATTCGCCTTTATAGGCACTTCAATTTTATTTTCTCCTTTCAAGGTTTTGAGTTTGAATCATCGGCCAATGTGGCCAGTCGGGATCGACTCGATGCCCCTGACGAGGCTGGGTGCCTTTTTCATATTGACCCGCGTCAAATGAGAGCCCTGTAAATCAGTCTTGCCATCTTTTCTTTGCCTTAGTTTCGGGACAGAGTTAGACCGAAAGGGATTCAAAAGAAAAATAAATGACAGAATGGACAACGAATTTAAACAAGCGGCGTCCCTTTTGGGGAAAGGAAAGAAAGACTTATCTGGAGTGCATGCGGACTTCAATGAACATGACATGCCCTTTGGACTGGATGCCTGATCCGTGTAAACCGTCCGACTCTCAGAAATTCATCAAAACTATTACCTCGAGATTGAGAAACCTTACCGCGGATTGTGTCCATGTCAGTGACCCATTATCCTTTTCGATCAGGGGCGCCCTATGTGGGTTTTCACCAACTAACCTCTCTCATTTCTCTTCTTACCATCGCCTTGTAGTGCTCTTTGCGATTTTTCACTAACAAGACTCTCTCATTTTAATTTCTCTCATTGCTTGTATCTGCTCCGAACGACTGTATCCTCCAATTTTGGACATTTTTGCCGATTGATTGGAAGGACTTGAACAGGGTTTTTGGTGAAAAGAATTTGTATTGAATTACAACTTTGGAACCTTTTATGCGAAAATGTCGCTGCACATAACATTTGCCCCAGCTTAAACTCTTGGGGAAATGTGGAATTTTATTTTGGTGTGACTGAACCCCAGGGAGAGGCTGCCTACGTATCCTTTCGGAATCAAGTCGAACGTAGTTCAGGAAACCTCTTTTTTTTTTCAACATTTCTTTTTTTTTCTCCAATAACATTTTCGAGTTCCAAAGAGGGTAATCCAAGAAGAGTAACCGGCTCAAAGGGTTTACAAAAGAGTTAATGTTGCTTTGGTAGAGAGAATTAAAGTCTTCGTCATCCCAACCGGAGAACACTTGCAAATATATAGAGGATCAAACATAGTACCTTTTGACGGTATCTGCATTGACAGCCATTTCGGGGTCATTTCCTTTGATGTCCCCCAGGTATAACGCTCATTTTGGTAGCAATTTCCTTATGATGTATGGACCTTTCCAGTTTGGGGCGAATTTTCCTTTCGCTTCTTCGTGGTGTGGGAGGATACGTCTTAAAACGAGTTGCCCTACCTCGAAGTTCCTAGGTCGCACTTTCTTGTTGTAAGTGCGGTCCATTCTTTGCTGGTATAATTCCGTGGCACACTGCAGCCATTCTTTTCTCATCATTCTTAATTTATCGCTCCAGTCGGGTCTTGACCCACTCATTGTCCTCAATTTCTGCTTCGACAATAATCCAAATGGAAGGGATTTCGACTTCAGCGGGTATCGCGGCTTCAGTGCCATAAACCAATAGATAAGGAATAGCTCCAACCGATGTGCGCACCGTCGTGTGATATCCCAATAATGCAAAAGGAAACTTTTTATGCCATTGCTTGGATGTTTGGATCATTTTCCTGAGAATCTTCTTGGTGTTTTTGTTTGTTGCTTCTACAGCGCCATTGGGTTTGGGCCGGTAAGGGGTCGAGTTACAGTGTGTTATCTAGAACTGCTCACATACCTCCCTCATCAAGTTACTGTTTAGATTCGCGGCATTGTCGGTAATGATAGTTTTTGGGATACCAAAGTGACAGATGATATTAGCATGCACTAAATCCACCACCACTTTCTTAGTGACAGCTTTGAACGTGACAGCCTCAACCCATTTTGTGAAATAGTCAATAGCAACAAAAATGAATATTTGCCCGTTTGAGGCCCTTGGCTCGATTGGCCCAATGACATCCATTCCCCAGGAAACAAATGGCCAGGGTGCCGACATAGGATGCAGTTCTGATGGTGGTGCATGGATTAGGTCGCCATGTATTTTACACTTGTGGCACTTCCGGACGAAAGCGAAACACTTTCTCCATGGTCACCCAATAATATCCGGCCCGCAAGATTTTCTTTGCGAGGATGTACCCATTCATGTGGGGACCGCATACTCCTGAATGGACCTCGCCCATGATCTTTTCGGCTTCTTTGGCGTCTACACATCTTAACAGATTTAGATCGGGAGTCCTTTTATACGGTACTTCCCCACTTAGGAAGAAACTGCTGGCGATCCTTCGGATGGTTCTCTTTTGGTCTCTGTTGGCTTGCTCGGGATATTCTTTTGTCTTCAAAAATCTTTTAATATCATGATACCATGGTTGGACATCGGATTCTACTTCGACCGTGTTGCAGTAACCATGTCTTTCCATGATTTGGATCCCCAATGGGTCTATAGACCTTGTATTGATATTTGGAGCTGCAGACCTCGTATTGAGATGATATTTGAAGCGATTTTCACCATATGGATTGAGGTAAGTGTTCATTACTCGGTTTTGATTATATTTCATGAATCTATTCTCGTTTTTTCATTGTTTGATGAATTCAAAAGAGAAAATTGGGGGTTCTTGTCTAAACTTTCACATAGTAAATTTTTGGGAATGGGAGCATTGATCTGGAGTTAGGTTTGAGTGAAACTAGTATGGTTGGACTCGTAATTGAAAGGGTTGTCGGATTTCATGAGTTTTGTAAGATTTCGAGGTGCGATCCTGGGTTTGATATTTTGCTTGACTTTGGATTTTGATTCAAGATTCGACCTTTATCGATTGGGTTTGTTTTTTTTTTTTTTTTTTTGTAGTATTTGATGTTCTTGAGTTATATTTGTCTAGTCTCGAGCCGTATAGAAGTCGGTGCGCGCGGGATGGCATTTTTGGAGTATCGTTTGGCTTTCTCGGTATTGGATTTGGCTTGTTCGAGGTAAGTGACACTTCTACACTTTGTAATAGGGGTATAAACCTTGAATATACGTGATATGTATTTGGTGTTAGGGTGAAACACATGTTATGTGACGGGCGAGTGGGCATGCACCGTGTAAAATATGACTCGATTGATTATGTGGTATTGTGTAGTGACCTAATCTTGTTTATATTCCTAAAATTTCTATGTGCTAGACTAGTTGAGTTGTGATCCATGTTAGAAACCATGTCTAGGCTATATGTTTATCCTGTTGAGACCCACTGAGGTCATTTCTGTTGTTGAGTTATTTGCTTACATTACAATTACATACTCAGTCATACTCATTCATTTGCATTCATATCTCAGTCTCTGTTGCCATTTATTGATACATCATATCATCATTTTTGGCTGATTTTCATGATATTGTGAGCCCGAGAGACTGGAGAGATTGATGATTGAGTAGAGGCTTGGGAGCCTGATTGTGAGTGATATTGATGGGATCAGGCCGCACGCCGCATCAGGTATTATTAAATCATGATGGGATCGGGATGCATGCCGCAACAGGTATTATTGATTCATGACGGGATCGGGTTGCACATCGCAGCATATATTATTGATTCATGCCATGATTGGCTTATTATAGCGTTTGGGATGGATATGCCCCTCTGGAGTCTACACAGCTAGAGTGAATGCTATTTCTATTGATTTTTGGGATGGACCTACCCTGTGTTTGATCTGCCATGTACAGTACTGAGTGCGATTGTCGAGTGAGTGTGAGGACTGAGTGACTGCGAGGATTGAGTTATTGGAAGGACTTAGTGCATTAATATACCGAAAGTATGAATATGGTTTTATCACTGCATTAAATTACAGTTAACATGCATGCATTGACAAGTAGGCATGGAGATATACTTTCCTCATGTCATATGATAATGAGACTTCTTAACTGTTGTTGAATGTTTTTGGGAAAAATCGCAGATTTCTGACTTACTCATATGTTTTTGGAGATTTCAGTAAAAGATTTGGGATTTATTGTTATAATTGAAAAGTATGTGTATTTTCCCGTAACTTTGAACAACCTAAGCATCATATCTTTTAGTTTTTTCTTGTACTACTTTCGTATATGTTACGAGTTGTTGTTAGATATTGGTGTTGGACTCTGACCTTTGTCCAAGCTCGTCACAGCTTTCAACCTAAGGTTATGTTTGTTTCTTGTGGAGTACATAGGGTCGGTTGTACTCATACTACAGTTCTACACCTTGCATGTAGATTTTTTATGCTGATGTTGTTGTGTATGGCGGGAGCTGGCATTGAAGACGTACCTGTGTTCCAGTCACTGCTTCCTTTTGTTCTTGGGAGCTTTAGAATTATGAATCTGTTCATGTATATTTCAAACAGATGATGTATTTATTTCATACCAGCTTTGTAAACTCTAAATCTTAGAAGCTTATGACTTGTACTACCAGACCTTGGGAATTCTTTGTATAAAAGAACAGTTGTATTATCATTATGTTTCTTAATGAATCTCATTGGAATTGCTTTATTGTTAATTAGCTTACCTAGTGGGTTGGGGTTAGGTGCCATCACGACTAGCTGGAGTTTTGGTCGTGACAAGTTGGTATAAGATCTCTAGGTTCATAGGCTCTACGAGTCACGAGAAAGTGTCTAATAGTACAAGAAACAACTCAAATATATGATGGTTGATCCATGGGCTATTTATTATGAAACACTAGTATTATGATTCTTTTGCAAGTTGTGACATTGGGAACTTGAGGTGCGATTTGTGATACGTTGTGTTATTCATACGCATGCGGTGGTATAAGGCTTGGGTGGTGAGATAAGTTGGGCTTGATACGCGTGTTGCTATTAGGGGAACTACTTGAATCCACGTGGTGTGATAAGGTGGCCTAAAACGCGGGAAGCTATTTCAGAAAAAATGATTTTGAAAACTAAATACAAGGTCGTCGCGGTGATTTAAGGAAAGATTGTAAAAAAAAAATTCATTTGAGACTAAGAGGCGGTACCTCGGTAGTGATTCTTGTTAATACATTTCTATTACATCACTTGTTGTTTTGGTTGTTTTGTTTCATTGGCATAGTGTTCTTTTCTTTCATCCATGATGCCTTATTTTTCTTAGTTCAGTGTATCTATTCGTGGCAGATTTCTTCATTGTTTCATTTCCATTATTTATTATTACTACGTTGTTATATGTTTGTTCAGTTTTCTTATTTATTCCAGTAGAGCCTTGACCTGACCTCGTCAGTGCTCTACCAAGGTTAGATTTGAAACTTACTGGGTACCATTGTGGTGAACTCGTGCTACGCATCTGCACATCTTTTTGTGCAGATCGAAGTACCTCATACCGGCCTAGGCACCAGAGAGTGGAGTTCAGATTCAGAGACTTCAAGGTCTACCTGCCGGTGTTGCCAGGCCTCAAAGTCACTCTTTATCTAGTCTATTTTATTTTCTTTCCCTTTTATAGACACTGTAGTATAGAGATGTTCAGTACTTCCTTGTGGAGCTTGTGACTTGATATCACAAGATTTTGGAGAGTTTGTTTATGTTGAGCTGAAGAGTTTATTTTATGATAGTTGCAGTGTTATGCGGGAGTTTTATCATTATCTCAGTTATATTCTGCATGTATCTTAAGCTTACCTAGTTTTAGAGATTATGTTCCATCAGCACATCCTACGGAGGAAAATTGGGGTCGTTACACCCTCTATCTAGTTTTATTTCATTCTCCTTTAGATAGATATTGTTGTATAGGGATGTTCAGTATACTGATATAGAGCTTGTGACTCGGTATCACCAGATTTTGGGTTATATGTTGAGTTGTATTGCGGAGTTAGGTAACGACATCCTACAAAGGGAGATTGGAGCTGTGACATAAGTGCATGTACCTATACGCGTATTTAAAAAGAGCAATACATCGATGAGAAACTTTATACATAAATAAGGAAAATGATTTATATGAGAATAAGAATGAGGAAATAAAGATGTCATACAATATGGCCAGAAGTGGATCCAAACTTTTGGGAAGATGGATGTACTATTGGAAAGAGGTAGATCAAAGATTTAAATTTTATGGGCTCAATCATTAGTTTTTTTCATATACATCTATACTCATCGATGTGTCTGCCCGAAAATTTTGAAAGAATATACCAAACAAAGAAAGAAAGAAAAAGAAAATATACTCGGTTAATATGGAAAAAGTCACATCAGAGATGTTCATCTATTTTGGGTGCACTAAATTCTAGGAAAAGAAAAAGAAAAGGCGAGTAAATTTCACCTTACCCCTTAACCTTTTAGGGTAGAAAAAAAAATAACATCCTCACCTTTTGAAAGGAAAGTGAAACCCCTTGCCGGAATCTATAAATGTCGCTTGGAGGAAACATTAAGAATTAAGACAATACGATTAATTTTTTCCTCCAAAAAATTTGTTTAAAAAGTACAAAATTTTATCCTATATAGTATGAAATTATCCATATAGTATCAATAACTACATATCATTAGTATTAATCACAGTAGTTGCTCTGCCTCCTCTATTATTTGCAACACATTCATGCTAGTTGCTTCTCTACCACAAACTAGATTAAGTATTTCTTTTCCTATTCATCTTCCCCTACCTGTACGATTTGAGGGTCATTGTATAACTCGTTGCCACCATTACCAATTCTTTTTAGATCGTAAACAACACATCATAAAACCAACATCCATATGAAATATGAATATATTCATAAAGAGCACAAATAGAATTATTTACCGTCATGGGGCAAAAGCCAAAGGAAAACCTTCTTGAATGAAAACTAGATTTTAAAGGAAGTTTAGCCTTGATAACATGTAACAGTTATTAGTGTAATAATTCATATTTTAAAAGATATTTGTTTTTGGATGAAAAAAAGTAATTACTTTGTTATATTTCTTTGTATTAAGTATTAGCGTATTCCAAGTTTATGCTATTAGTGTAAAATGAGAATTTTTTGAAGATGCTTCTCTTTGAAGGAAAGAAATTAATCATAATGTTGTAATTTTTTGTAACGACTTAGCCGGTCGTTTCGAGAGTATTAGCCCCGTTCCCCATTTTCTACTTCTTTTGTGTTCTACAGATGTATTATGTCTTGTCGGGTTGGTTAGTTCTGGTCCGGGGTGATTTCAGGGTGAATTGAGACACTTAGTCTCTTAATTGGAAGCTTAAGTTGGAAAGGCCGTCCGGATGTTGACTTATGTGTAAACGGTCTCAGATTTAAACTTTGATGGTTCCGTTAGCTTCGTTAGGTGATTTTGGACTTAGGAGCGTGTCCGGAATATGATTTGGAGGTCTGTAGTAGAATTAGACTTGAATTGGCGAAAGTTAAAATTTTGGCAATTTTAGCCAGTTGTGGAAATTTTTATATCGGGCTCGCAATTTATTTCCGGGAATTGGAGTAAGTTCATGGCGTCATTTAGGAACTGTGTGCAAAATTTGAGGTCAATCGGATGTGGTTTGATAGGTTTCGGCGTCATTTGCAGAATTCGGAAGTTTAGAAGTTCTTTAGGCTTGAGCCCGGGTGTAATTAGTGTTTTGATGCTGGTTTGGGTGATTCGAAGGTTTGACTAATTGGCATGTTTGGTTGAGGTCCTAGGGGCCTCGGGTGGAATTCGGGAGGTTTCGGACTTGGGTTTGGAATTGAAAGAGCAGCTGGAGTGCTGTTGGTGGTGGTGTAATCGCACCTGCGGAGTGGGAACCGCAGGTGCGAGTCCGTAGAAGCGAAGAAGGAGCCGCAGAAGCGGTCAAAGACGAGCTGGGGAGAAGCCGCAGGTGTGAAGACATTCCCGCAGCTGTGAGGGTCGCAGAAGCATATAGTTGGGCGCAGGTGCGAGTGTTAGCCGCAGGTGCGATGGATTCTTGTACATGCGATAGGCGCATATGCGGTAATGTAGCTGTAGGAGCGGAGCCTGGGATTTTTAGTGAAATCTGCACCTACGATAGAATTTCTGCAGGTGCAGTGTCGCAGATGCGACAGGAGGTCTGTAGGTGCGGTTTTACTGGGCAGAACCTATAAATAGAAGACTTCGAGATTTTTCCCCATTTTTACATTTTGGAACTCGGATTTTGGAGGATTTTGAGAAGGATTTTGAAGTGTTTGCTGAAGTAAGTTCCTTGTGCCTTTTTATCTTAAATAATGGTGTTTACCCACTGATTTTACACCTAATTAGTGAGTTTTTAAAGTGAGATTTGGGAGATTAGGGCTTGAAAATTGGAGAGTGAATTTTAGGGGTTTGGGGGGGAATATAATGTCGGATTTTGATAAATTTTGTATGGTTAGACTCGTGAGTGAATAGGCTTCCGGGTTTTCTTACTTTCGTCGGGTTTCGAGATGTGGGCCCGGGGGGCTGGGTTGAGCCGATTTCGGATTTTGGGCTATATTTTAGTAGTTATTTTCTAGGATTTATCCTTTTAGCCTATATTGATTATCTCGTACTGTTTGTGGCTAGATTCGGGACATGTTGAGGTCGGTTCGAGAGGCAAGGGCATTTTGGAGTAGGATTTCTGCACGATTAAGGTAACTAACAGTCTTAAATCTGGTTTTGAGGGTATGAAACTCGAAATTGGTATGATGTGATCAATTTGAGGTGTCGCACATGCTAGATGATGGTCGTGTGAGTGTGTACCGTGAGGGATTGTGACTTGGTCCGTCCCGTGAGACTATAAAGTCGAATAGCCCATTGTTATTACCTATGTTCCCTTGTCTTGGAGCGATTGACTGCCATTCATGTTAGAAATCATGCTTAGGCCATATGATATGACTATTGGGACCCGCATCGGTCATATATTTGTTGAATGACTGATAATTGTTGTCTTGTACTCAGTCACAATCCTACTTGTGTATCATATCTCCGTTCTCTCTCATTTCTTGTTAATACTTGTTATTATCTCTGTTTGGGCTGAATATTATGATTTTCGGTGAGCCTGCGAGGCTAGAGAGGTTAGTGACTGAGATAGGGCTCAAGTGCCGAGTTGTGAGCTATGTGAGGTATTATGGATTGAGTTACGCGTTGAAACGAGCCTTAGGGATATTTATGCATATGGATCGGGTTGCACCACGCAACAAGCCTTTAGGCTATATATTTATGTATATGGATCGGGTTGCACGCCACAAGAAGCCTTAGGGCTACTTAGATATATTACGGATCGGGTCTCACGCTGCAACGAGATTAGATCGGGCTGCATGCCGCAACAATATATCGCTTGGGCTGAAGGAGCCCCTCCGGATTCTGTACACCCCCAGTTAGCGCAGGTACCTATTGAGTGTATGTGTATTGAGGGCTGAGAGGCGAGTTTTGAGCTATTGAGGGCTTGAGGGACTGTGATCCTTAGAGGTTCACTTGTCTTGATTTTGTTGCTATTCTTAGTTGATTCATGTTTCAGTTGAACTTTCTGGAAGTTTTATACCTGTTTTACCTGAACTAAGTGGATATGTAGCTAACTTGTTGTACATTTTCCGGAATTTACTTACATGTACTCACACTATTGAAGTTTATTAAATGAACTGTATTTTATTTAGCTCGTCACTGCTTCTCAGTTTCTTAGTTAATTTTTTTACTTCCTGAGTTGGTTGTACTCATGCTACACCCTGCACTTCATGTGCACATCCAGGTGTGTCAGGTTCTGGCGGTCGCTGAGTTCGTGCGTGAGCAGTTATCGGAGACTACGAGGTAGCTGCCGACGTCCGCAGACCTTGTCTCTCCTTCTATGTTTTCTTTCCTTCTATATTGATACTTGGATACTATTTTTAGTAGACTCGCTATCTAGACGCTCATTACTTAGTGACACCCCGATGTTTGGGGCCGTCATTCCGTACTATATTTGTATTTTGAGTTCAACTCCGGATTTTTATGAAAATTTATGTTATGAAAAAGCTTTGAATCATCTTTATTATGAAATGTTGAAGTAATATGAAAAATCGGCTTTCCTAGTACCATCGATAGGCGCCATTATAACAGGTTAGAGTTTTGGGTCGTGACAAGGTTGTATCAGAGCCTAAGTTACATAGGTCTCACGAGTCATGAGTAGGGTAGTAGAGTCTTGCGGATCAGTACGGAGACGTCTATACTTATCTTCAAGAGGCTGCAGAACTCTTAGGAAAACTTCACCTTCTTGAATTCTAGTCGTGGGAATATGTTAATTCTAGTAACTAAACATCTGTTGTTTCATTCTCTCACAGATGGTGAGGACTCGTATTACTGGGCAGGATGGGCAGTCAGCAGTACCACCAGCCAGGGCCGTGAGAGGCCGAGGTCGCGGTAGAGGCCGCAGTAGGGGCAGAGGTGCAGCCCGCACATCAGCTGGCGCAGTACCTACAGATCCACCAGTTGCCCCAGATCAGGACCAGGTCCCAGTTGTGGATACACCAGCGGGACCAACTCAGGCACCACATGTGCCCATCGTGATTCCTGGCCTTTAAAAGGCCTCTCAGATTCTGATGTGTGCACCAGCCTTGCTCAGGCGGTCTCTTTTTCGACGGCCGCATCCATTTCTCAGGCCGGTGGAGGCACGAATACTCCTACCGCCTACACAATTGAGCAGGTTGTATAGGGACTCCAGACACCGGGGGAACCACCAGCCCAGCCGGTTGCAGCTACTCAAGACTATGTGGTTCCTGTTATGCATGAGGATGAGCATCGTAGATTGGAGAGGTTTGGGAGACTCCAACCTCCATCTTTTACTCGTGGAGAGGGAGAGGATGCACAGGGCTTCTTGGACAGGTGTTAGAGGATACTCCATACAACAAGTATTCTGGAGACCAGTGGGGTCTCGTTCACTACCTCTCAGTTCTCTGGGGCTGCATTCAGTTGGTAGGAGGCATATGAGAGGCGTAGGCCGGTTGGCGCAGCACCCTTTACCTGACAGCAGTTCTCTGTTATCTTTCTAGAGAATTTTGTGCCTCAGTCCCGCAGAGAGGAGCTGCCGCAGAGAGTTTGAGTAGCTTCGTTAGGGTAATATGTCTGTGATGCAAGTATGAGATGCGATTCTTGGAGTTGGCCCGTCATGCTATCTAGTTGGTTCCGAAAGACAGGGAGAGGATTAGGAGGTTTATGGATGGCCATAATTTTCAGTTACGATTACCTATGACCAGAGAGAGAATGTCTGGTGCTACTTTTGATGAGGTTGTCAACATTTCTCATCAGATTGAGATGGTTTGTAGTCAGGAGAGGTTTGAGATGGAGGCCAAGAGGCCTCGTGGATAGGGTGGATTTAGCTTAGCTCCTTCTGGGGGTCAGCTCCAGCACGGTACAGGTCATCCTTTCAGACATGCTCAGACGGATCGCCCAGTTCACCGTGGTGCATCATATGGCCATGGTTCTCACAGTTCTTAGCAGGGCCATTCATATCTCCGTGCCCTCCCAGCGTAGAGTTCATCTCGTGCTCTATCGGGTCAGGGTTCGTCTATGACAGGTCCTTCTACAAGCTATCCCAGTGCTCGAGGCTCCCTTCAGTCCACAGCACCAGCACCAGAAAGTTTCTATGAGTGTGGGGAGTTTGGTCACATGAGGATACAGTGTCTCCGCATAGTTGGAGGTCCAGCTCCACAGAGGAGCCAATCTATGTCATCAACACCAGTTCCTCCACCACCCGCACAGCCAGCCCGGGGTGGAGCCCAGTCAGCTAGGGGTCTCCCAAAAGGGGAGGCCGATCAGGGGGTGGCCATGCCCATTTCTATGCCCTCCCTATCAGACCAGATGCCATTCTTTCAGATGAAGTGATTACAGGTATTGTCTCAGTTTGCCACATAGATTCCTCTATATTATTTGACCCGTGTTCCACTTATTCATATGTTTCCTCGTATTTCACTCATTTTCTAGATATGCCCCGTGAGACTTTAGTTTCATCTGTTCATGTATCTACTCCTATGGGCGATACTATAATTGTGGATCGTGTATATCAATCATGTGTGGTGACTATTGGGAGTCTGGAGACTATAGTGGATC
Organism: Nicotiana paniculata; assembly: GCA_005239505.1. Lineage (NCBI taxonomy): Eukaryota > Viridiplantae > Streptophyta > Magnoliopsida > Solanales > Solanaceae > Nicotiana > Nicotiana paniculata. Next base: position 35,371 of record MDKI01063506.1, read on the forward strand.
TTTTACTACTCAGTATGGTCGATTTTGATGTGATATTGGGTATGGATTGGGTGTCTCCATCTCATGTTGTTCTAGACTGTCACACTAAGACTGTGACTTTGGCGATGATGGGGATGCCGAAGGTTGAGTGGAGCGGTTCTATAGACTATGCTCCCAGCAGAGTGATTTCATACTTGAAGGATCAGCGGATGGTTGAGAAGGGTTGTCTATCCTATTTGGCTTTTATGAGGGATGTTAGTGCAGAGGTTCCTGCTATTGATTTTATTCCTGTGGTGTGTGAATTTCTGGATGTGTTTCCTGCAGACCTACCTGGCATGCCGCCTGACAGGGATATTGACTTCGTTATCGATTTGGTGCTGGTCACTCAGCCTATTTCTATTCCATCGTATCGTATGGAACCGGCGGAGTTGAAGGAATTGAAGGAACAGCTGCAGGAACTCCTTGATAAGGGGTTTATTTGGCCTAGTATGTCACCTTGGGCTGCACTGGTTCTATTTTTAAAGAAGAAGGATGGTTCTATGAGGATGTGCATTGATTACACGTAGTTGAACAAGGTCACAGTCAAGAACAAGTATCATTTGCCATGTATTGATGATCTATTTGACCAGCTTCAGCGAGCGAGGGTGTTCTCCAAGATTGATTTGAGGTCAGGGTATCACCGGCTGAAGATTCAGGATTCAGATATTCTTAACACAGCTTTCCGGACTCGATATGGTCATTATGAGTTCCTTGTGAGGTCTTTTGGGCTGACCAACGTCCCAGTAGAATTCATACATTTTATGAATAACGTGTTTCAGCCTTATTTAGACTCGTTCGTTATTGTATTCATTGATCACATCCTGGTGTACTCTCGTTGCCAGGAGGAGCATGCACAACACCTAAGGATTGTGTTGCAGCGATTGAGGAAAGAGAAACTTTATGCAAAGTTCTCGAAGTGTGAGTTTTGGCTCAGTTTCGTGGAGTTCTTGGGAACGTGGTGTCTAGTTAGGTTATTCAGGTGGATCCGAAGAAGATAAAAGCGGTGCAAAGTGATCCCAAACCGTCCTCAGCCATAGAGATTCAGAGCTTTCTTGGGTTGGTGGGCTATTACCGTTATTTTGTGGAGGGTTTCTCATCTATTACATCGGCCTTGACCAAATTGAACCAAAAGGGTGCTCCATTCAGGTGGTCGGGTGAGTGTGAGGAGGTCTTTCAGAAGCTCGAGACTGCTTTGATCACGGCTCTAATTCTTGTTCTGCCATTAACTTCTGGTTTTTAAACGGTGTATTGTGATGCCTCGCGGATCGGTATTGGGTGTTTTCGGATGCAGGAGGGTAGAGTGATTACTTATGCTTCGCGTTAGTTGAAGACCCATGAGAAGAATTATCCTATCCATGATTTCGAGTTAGCAGCCATTGTTCACGCCTTGAATATTTGGCAGCACTATTTGTACGGTGTTCATTATGAGATCTACGCTGATCACTTGATTTTGCAGCATCTGTTCAAGCAGAAGGATCTTAACTTGCGTCAGCGGAGTTGGTTGGAGCTTCTTAAGGACTATGATATCACCATTCTATACCATCCCGGGAAGGCCAATGTGGTGGCCAATGCCTTGAGTCTATGGGCAAAGAGTTTGGGGAGCTTGGCGTATCTTAAAACAGCAAAAAGGCCATTGGCATTGGGTGTTTAGGCCATAGCTAGCCAGTTTTTCAGATTGGATATTTTTGAGCCGAGTAGGGTATTGGCTTGTGTGGTCTCTAGGTCTTCTCTTTATGATCATATCAGGGAGCGTCAATATGTTTACCCCATATTTGCTCGTCCTCCAGGATAGGGTTGAACGAGGTGATTCCAGGGATGTGACTATTAATGTTGACGAGGTGTTGAGGATGCATGTCCGGATATGTGTGCCAAATGTAGATGGGCTACTGAACTTGATTCTTGAGGAGTCCTATAGATTGCGGTATTCCATCCATCCGGGTGTCGTGAAGATGTACCAGGATTTGAGACAGCACTATTGGTGGAGGAGGATGAAGAAAGATAAAGTTGGGTTTGTAGCTCGGTGTCACAATTGTCAGCAGGTAAGGTATGAGCATCATAGACTGGGTGGCTTGCTTCAGAGGATAGATATCCCAGAGTGGAAGTGGGAGTGGATCATGGGTTTCATAGTTGGGATCCTACCGACTTCGAGGAAGTTCGATGCTATATGGGTGATTGTGGATCGGCTGACCAAGTCTGTGCACTTCATTCCAGTTGGTACTACTTATTCTTTAGAGCGGTTGGTTGAGATTTACAACCGAGAGATTGTTCTCCTTCATGGTTTCCCAGTTTCCATCATTTCATATAGAGGCACACAGCTTACATTGTAGTTTTGGAGAGCCGTGGTGCGAGAGTTGGGTACTCAGGTTGAGTTGAGCATGACCTTTCACCCTCAGACGGACGGACAGTCCGAGCACTTTCCAGATATTGGAGGACATGTTACGCACTTGTGTCACTGATTTTGGGGGTTCATAGGACCAGTTTCTGCTGCTCATGGAGTTTGCATATAACAACAGTTATCAGTCGAGCATTCAGATGGCAGCGTACGAGGCTTTATATGGGAGGCGGTGTATATCTCCGGTGGATGGTTTGAGCCGGGTGAGGCTAGACTCTTAGGTACAGACTTGGTCCAGGATGCATTAGAAAAGGTGAGACTGATTCAGGAGAAGCTTCGCACGGCGCAGTCTAGGCAATAGAGTTATGCTGACAGGAAAGTTTGGGATGTGTCTTACATGGTCGGGGAGAAGGTTATACTGAAGGTATCACCCATGAAGGGTGTTATGATATTTGGGAAGAGGTCAAGTTGCGCCCTCATTTCATTGGGCCTTTTGAGGTACTTCAAGGGATCGGGGAGGTGGCCTAAAAGCTTGACTTTCCACCTAGCTTGTCGAGTGTGCATCCAGTATTTCGTGTTTCTATGATCCAAAAGTATGTCGGCGATCCATCTCATGTTTTTTATTTCAGCATGGTTTAGTTGGGGTGTGATTTGATTTATGATATGGAGTCGGTGGCCATTTTGGATCGGCAGGTTTGAAAGTTGAGGTCTAAGGATATAGCTTCAGTGAAAGTGCGATGGAGAAGTCAGTTCGTGGAGGAGGCTACTTGGGAGACCGAGCGGGAGATGCGGAACAAATATCCACACATATTTGAGACTCCAGGTATGTTTCTATACCCGTTCAAGGATGAATGTTTTGTTTAAGAGGGGAGGATGTAACGACACAGCCAGTCATTTAGAGAGTTATAGCCTCGTTCCCCCAAATTATACTTCTTTTGTGTTCTACAACTGTATTATGTCTTACCAGGTTGGTTAGTTGGGGTCCGGGGTAATTTCAGGGTGAATTCAGACACTTTGTCTCTTAATTGAAAGCTTAAGTTGAAAAGGTCGACCGAATATCGATTTATGTGTAACCAACCTCGGTTTTGAATTTTGATGGTTTCATTAGCTCCGTGAAGTGATTTTGCACTTAGGGGCGAGTCCGAAATATGATTTAGAGGTCCGTAATAGAATTAGGCTTGAATTGGCGAAAGTTGAAATTTTGGCAATTTTGGCCGGTAAGGAAAATTTTAATATCGGGGTCAGAACTGATTTCCGAGAATTGGAGTAGGTTCTTGGTGTCATTCAGGAAATGTGTGCAAAATTTGAGGTCAATCGGACGTGGTTTCATAGGTTTCGACATCGTTTGTGGAATTCGGAAGTTTAGAAGTTGTTTAGGCTTGAATCGGGGTGTAATTGGTGTTTTGATGTTGTCTTGAGTGATTCGAAGGTTCGAGTAAGTTTTCATGGGGTTATATGAATTATTGGCATGTTTGGTTGAGGTCACGGGGGCCTCGGGTGGAATTCGGGAGGTTTTGGACTTGGTTTTGGAATTGAAAGCAGCTGAAGTGCTGTTGTTGCTGGTGTAATCGCACCTGCGGAGTGGGAACCGCAGGAACGATTCTGCAGAAGTGAAGAAGGAGCCGCATAAGTGTCCAAGGACGAGCTGGGAAGAAGTCACAGGTGCAAAGACTTTCCAGCAGTTGCGAGGGTCACAAAAGCAGACAGTTGGGCGTATGTGCGAGTGTTAGCCGCATGTGTGATGGATTCCCGCACCTGCGATAGGCGCAAATACGGTCATGTAACCACTGGAGCGGAGCCTGGTATTTTAAGTGAAATTCGCACCTGCAATGGAATTTCCGCATGTGTAGCGTCGCAGATGCGACAGGAGGTTCGTAGGTGAGGTTTTGCGGGGCAGAACCTATAAATAGAAGACTTCGAGATTTTTCCCCATTTTCACATTTTGGAACTCGAATTTTGGAAGATTTTGAAGTGTTTGTTGAGGAAAGTTCCTTGTGCATATTTATCTTCAATAATGGTGTTTACCCACTGATTTTACACCCAGTTGGTGAGTTTTTGAGGTGAGATTTGGGAGATTAGGGCTTGAGAATTGGAGAGTGAATTTTGGGGTTTTTGAGGGTCAAATGATGTCGGATTTTGATAAGTTTGGTATGATTGTACTCGTGAGTGAATGTACTTTCGGGTTTTGCGACTTTCGTCGGGTTTTGAGACGTGATCCCGGGGTGCTGGGTTGAGCCGATTTCGGATTTTGGGCTATATTTTAGTAGTTGTTTTGTGGAATTGATCCTTTTTGCCTGTATTATTGTCTCATACTGTTTGTGGCTAGATTCAGGGCATTTGGAGGCTGATTCGAGAGGCAAGGTCATTTTGGAGTAGGATTTCTGCGATTGAGGTAAGTAATAATCTTAAATCTGGTTTTGAGGGTATGATACGCGAAATTGGTATGATATGATCAATTAGAGGTGACGCACATGCTAGCTGACGGGCATGTGAGTGTGCACCGTAAGGGATTGTGACTTGGTCCGTCCCATGAGACTATAAAGTCGAATAGCCCATTGTTATTACTTGTTTTTCCTTATCTTTGAGCAATTGGCTGTCATTCATGTTAGACCATGCTTAAGTTGTATGATATCACTGTTGGGACCCGCAACAGCCGTATACTTATTGAATTGACTGCTAATTGTTGTCTTGTGCTCAGTCATAGTCTTACTTGTGTATCATATCTCTGTTCTCTCTCATTTCTTGTTAATACTTGTTGTTATCTCTATTTGGGCTGAATATTATGATTTCATGTGAGCCCGAGAGGCTGGAGAGGTTATTGACTAAGATCAGGCCTGAGTGCCGAGTTGTGAGCTATGTGAGGTATTATGGATCGGGTTGCACGACGCAATGAGCCTTATGGCTATTTATGCATATGGATCGGGTTGCACGCCACAACAAGCCTTAGTACTACTTATATATATTATGGATAGGGTTGCACGTCGCAACAAGCCTTAGGACTACTTATATATATTATGGATCGGGTTGCACGCCGTAACGAGATTGGATCGTGCTGCATGCTGCAGAGATATAGCGCTTGGGCTGAAGGAGCCCCTCCGAAGTCTGTACACCCCAGTAAGCAGGTACCTATTTAGTGTGTGTGTATTGAGGGCTGAGAGGCGAGTTTTGAGCTATTGAGGGCTTGAGGAACTATGATCCTGAGAGGTTGCACTTGTCTTGATTTTGTTGCTATTCTTAGTTGATTCATGTTTATATTGAACTTTCTGAAAGTTTTATACCTGTTTTACCTGAACTCATTAGATATGCAGCTGACTTGTTGTACATTTGCTGGAATTTACTCACATGTACTTACATTGTTGAAGTTTATGAAAGGAATTTACTTACCTGAACTTAGTAGATACTTGTTTACCTGAACTCAATAGATATTTACTCACATCTATATCTACCTGAACTCAGTATATATATATATATATATATATATATATATATATATATGCACGCATATGGAGTACACACACAAGGCGTGTATCCTAAGGATATCATTCGTCTTTTTTACTCTTTAGAAACTAGAAACAGGGGTTCACACTGGACAAAATAATCATTTAATTATTTTTTCTAATATATACTAATTATCATTTAATTAATACTCTAATAATTAGAAGTTTGAAATTAATTAAAATTTTGCATCTTAAATCTTTCCTTTCCTAATATTTAGAACTTTAAAATCTTTAAAATTTTAATTTATATAAATCTTATACTTAAATTATCTATAAATAATAAACAAAATAAATAAATAAGAGAATTAAAAAGATTAAAGAAAGAGGAAGTACGAGTTTTGAATAGTAACGGAGGTGGTCGAAGTCTTTTTGATTCATACGAAACTCTTCTATATTAAAATGTTTTAAAATATATAAGATATTTCATTAATAATTGTATTTTATATTATATGTTTAGCTTTCAAAGGTTTTAAATTAACAATTATAATTTTTTAGAATACTCTGCATAAACAAATAATATGCTCCAAAATTTTCAATTATTCCAACAAGATAATTTATGAGATATTAACAATTATATATAATGTTTACATACGCAAATAAAAGTTATTTCTTGACTACAATTATAACTTTTAAAATGCATTTCGATAGTAGATTTTATTCATGGTATAAAAGGGATTCTTATTTCTTTGAGATCTACAAAGAATTGTCATTTGTTTTTGGGAACACGTCCTGTATTGGTATTTTTTACCTAATCAATTTTTCACTATTTGAAAAAGGATGCTTATTGAAAAAAATATAATTAGTTATACACAATCAATATTTATTCTTTAGAAATTTATATTTTTATTTTATATTTTAAATATTATTTTTTCAATGAAATAGGGTACACGCACAAAGCGCGTACACTAAGACTAGTTGAAATAAAAGTAGAATGTATTAAGATAATTTTATTACAACGATCCAAAATTCCATGATTTTATTGTCACGATCCAAAATCCCGCCTTAGGCGTCATAATGACATCTAATTTCTAAGACTAAGTAAGCTGACTACTTACAACAATTAAGCCAATTTAATCATGATATTTTAAATCAGAGATTTATATCGATACCAAAATAAATGTGAAATAACCCTAAGTGGCATTAATCACTACAACCTCCCAATACTAGGTAATGCATAATCACGAACTCTAGCTGAATATAGGCAAAGATCTAAAAAATTTAAATACAATATTGTTCGATATCAAACTGATAGTACAATAAAAGGAAAGGACTCCAAGGGACTGCGACAACCAAGCAACTCTACCTTGAATCCTGACAATCGATAAGCTAACTCTGCATGTTTCCGATATCACCAATACCTGGATATGCATAAAATAATATGCAGAAGTATAGTATAAGTACACCACAATCGGTACCCAGTAAGTATCAAGACTAAACTAGATGGAGTAGTGACGAGGTACAAGTCAAGACATCCACTAGTCAAAATAACATGTGCAGTATAAAAGTATAAAGCTAATAATGAAAGCAGAAATCAATAGATGGCAACACAAATCAACATATGATATAAATAGTAAAGTAATAAGAACACCATTAAAGTACCAGCCAGAACATATAATGGAACAAATGATAATCAACTAATCAAGTCGTTCTAACACAAGTCTCACAACGAATTACTCCGAGATACCTCATCTCATAATCACAAGTCATGAGTCTCAAACCACAATCATATGCTCATGGCACCTTGTACCCACATTTCTAATCACCACCACATGGACAACACACGTGCCAATATCTCAATCTGCCCGACATGATTACAAGCTCACAACCACAATCCACCTGACAGCGTTGCATGCGCAATATCACAATGAAAGTAGATAATACAAGAATACATGGGCATGATAAATAAATGTCAAGTTTCATAATCCTGAACTAGTATAAATAGCATGCTCGGTGTATTTTTGTGCATTGCACTATTACAACCCAAATCAACAAGTAATATCAAAGATATCGAGTAGCGCATTGAAGCAACACGACAAGTCATGTAAGGTGAATAACACACAGAAGAAAAATCACACCATCACACGAATATCATCAGCATAATACACCCCGGCCATCACACATCATCCCTGATATTGCACCCTTATCTGTTCCATAACCGTATCACTCCGCCCTAACAATATCATTGGCCACCCATTTTCCTCTTATAGCCACCTGTATCACTCCGCATAATAGCTACCCTAATTGCTCCACCAGGAAAATAACACAAATTCCACCCATATCACTCTGCACAATCAACAATAGTGAGATGCCACCCCTATGCTCCACATAACAACAACCAATACACACCACAATTCACATGTGCTAACTTCACAACTACATGAAATATCAATTCGTACCGCAAGTGCCCATAGGCCACAACCTTTACAAAAAATAATGATACAAATATCATCATATCGCATAGCCCATGGCTCATACACAATGTGTATAAAATCTCAATAACAACAAAGTAAACGGGAAAGTAACAAAATAATGATCAACACTCCATTTAAACACAACTTTAATTAAAATAGATTAATGACTTTAAATAACATGAACTCCAATTAATTTCTTAAGAAGACACTCAATAATGACGGTATTTACATGAAATGGAAAACTTTGAAATCCTTGTGTATGAAATAAACTAACAATGAAAAAGATGGCATGAACTAGAATCTAAATGCATGAGAATAACCCGACACCGAAAGGTTATCATGTAACAACAATTTCATTTAAGAGTAACTCAATAAAAAAGGAGGTCACATTACAATAAAAGAGGTAACAACTCCAAATGAAGCATATACGAGTAAACTTGACAAGTGAAGGATATGACATGTAATAACAACTTCAAATCAAGCATGTGAGAGTGAACATAACAAATAAAAAATATAACATGTGCTAATAATTTCAAATAAATACATGAAATAAGCCTAAGAGTCTAAACCGGTCAATTTCCACATATAAGCCCGAGTACACACTCGTCACATCGTGTACACGGCTTTCACATAACACAAATAGCACAAACAACTTAAATCCTAAGGGGTAGTTTCCCCAAACAATGTTAGGCAAGATGCTTATCTCAAAAAAGCTAAATCAATACTCTCAAATGAACTTCTCGTGTGAAACAACCTCCGTACTACTCGAATACAGCCAAAATAACTCAAGAATATCAAATAATATCTAAGGAAAAATTTCCAAATGATAAAGGTCGAGTATTTACACATTTACTTAAAGTCGACAAAGAAGTAAAACCTGGGCCCGCACCTCGAAACTGATAAAACTCACAAAATCCGATAACCCCTTCAATTACGAGTCCAACCATATTAATTTCACTCAAATCCAACTCTGAATCGATGTTCAAAACTCAATTATTCACTTTAGGAAAGTTTGTACAAAAACCCCAATTTCTTCTCTTCAAATCCTTAATTTAGTTATAATATCCATGGAAAACAAAATATATAATCAAAACAAAGATAAAATTACTTACCTTCAAGATTTGGGTGCTTATCTCCTCCAAAATCGCCTTACTTGTGCTACAAGAACTCAACAAGTGAAGAAAATAAACTCAAAATCCCGAAATTTAATATTTTAATGCACTGCCAAGGGTCCTTCTTTGTGATCGCGGTTTCCAACCTCGCGACCGCACCCCGATCGCGATGAACAAATTCCAACAAGCTTTCCCAACTTTTCCAGACAGCCTTTAGTTTAATGGCCATAACCTTTTGTATAAAACTTCAAATGACAAACAGTTTGATTTTCTGAAAGCTTAACACACAAAGCTACAACTTTCATTTTTTGGATTATCTCTGAATTCCTTATAGAATGCAAGATATGAGTTTCCAAAACCAGTCATGTGACAACATAAATTTCTTCTACGCGATCACGAAAGGCCTTCCACGATCACGATTGTCCAAACAGCAATTTGCTCTTCGCGAACGCTACCGAAATCCTGCGATCGCGATGCACACCCATGTGGCCAAAAACCAACAACTAAAAATGGCCTATAAATGGTCTGAAGCAACCCCGAAACTCACTCGAGTCCCTCGGGACCTTGTCCGAACATACCAACAAGTCTCAAAACATATTACGGACCTACTCGAGGCCTCAAATCACACATTAAACATCAAAACCACGAATGGTCAATCAAGATTGCTCTTAAGTTCATAAACTTCAAACTTCAAACCAAGCATCTGATTCAAGCATAACCAATCCATAGTGAAACCAAATTTTGAATACAACAAAAATTTGAACCGGAGGACATCAAAGTGAACTCTCGGTAAAACTTATGAACATTCCAAAACTTAAAATTTTCAACATTCACCAAAATGAATCAAATCAGCCTATGTACCTCCAAATCAGAATACATACATACACCTAAATCTAAAATCACCATAAGAAGCTATTGGAATCATTAAAATACCATTCTGGAGTCGTCTATATAAAAGTCAAACTCCAATCAACTCTTACCGTTTAAGATTCTAAAACAAGAATTATCCTTCCAAATCAATCCCGAATCATCCTAAAACCGAACCCGACCACACACACAAGTCACATTACATAATACGAAGCTACTCGAGACATTATGCCACTAAACAGGACACTAATTCTCAAAACACCGGTCGGGCCGTTATATTCTCCCCCTCTTAAACAAACATTCGTCCTCAAACGTGCCAAGAACCGGTCTGAGCCACGAAATCACTAAATGAACTCACCATACATCTACTCGCGGGAAATCCCACATCACCCTAATCCACATAAGCCTGACAACACCCTCTCAACTAGAGATTATTCCTTCCATCCACACCGATAAGCCTTAGAACCAAAATTCTCACCATCCGATCATTTCCCAAAGGCCCGATTCCCGCATAAACACATTGTATCAACCTCAACGAGATGTCGAAGCTCATGCATACACCTCTAATTTATGACCACCCGACGTAATACTTCGCCCATGTTCTCGTAACAATAACTCTGAATGTAATAACTATCCAGTACCAAAGCTAGTACCCGTAAATAGCCTCATATCGACTAAAACCTTGATCCAAACCTTCACAATGCTGATAATGATGCAATAAACATGAAGATCTCATCACCACTCACCCAGATCAAAAAGTCACACTCAAAGCCATCTGGGCACATACCTCGCAAGTTAAACACAATAAGCACACCGCGTATATGATTAAATATGCAAAGAGAAACACATGAGAGAACAATCAAACATGTCCGACAGGCACAACTCCCCGTCAGTACCATACCACGAATTCATTCCACAGAGGAGCATAAAAAATTATGAACTAATCACAAGGATCTCATCCTAATATAACTCCACTGCGGCACGTCGCTCGGTTAAAACATATGAAACCACACAAAAATGCGAGGATTCCATCACCAGCTCTGAATCACAAGTACATCATACCAATTGAAACCTTCATCTAACTCAATTATGTGAAACAAAATCACAACACGTAACGAACTTCCTATACCGTAGAGAATCTAAATCACAAATCGTAACCAAACCTTCCAGGAAACCCATCAAAACCTACCGTAATGAGTAATAAAAAATCCATTCTAGTATCATGACTCTCAATGGTGAACAGAAAAAAATGATAGACACAGACTACCATTATAAAATCTCCTAACAGAGGTAAACACATAAGCAGGGTACAAGAATCACGGAACTCACCCATATATGAAGCGAGATAGGAGGACCACTCCGTTAAATAGGACCAAATTAAAATAAAACAAATGCTCCTCTACGACAAATCGAAACCATGCTTATAATGACACAATCTAGTGCGGCAGCCTCAGCCTTACTATGGAAAACTTATCAACGGGACGGGCCTCAACCTCTAGGGTGCCCTTACCTGCCTGCCTAAATCCCTAACTAGCTATGCAGGTGGGGTAGCAACTTGAACCCGGTCCATGGCCTCAGTACTCTGATGGAATACATCTCTCCCAAGTATGGGACAATCTCTCATGATGTGGCTAGTATATGCACACTCATAACAACCCCTCTGAGGGCGTGGCTACTAGTAATATATGCCGAGTAACTGAAATAATCATTGTAGGAACCTCGTGCAGGTTGTGCACTAAAATATGACTGTCCCATATGAGTACCCTGATGTCCCTGACTAACCATGCATCACGAGTAGTTTGAAGCGCGGACTGGACTGGTCGAGAGCCCGAGCCTCCGCCGTGATAGGTCATAGCTGAAGAGTATAATCCACTGAATCCTCCAAAACCTCGAAACCTCATGGCCTCCTTATCCTTCCTCTCCGCACCCCAACAACGCTTTAACCTTATGGAAATCTCCACAACATGCTGAAAGGAGTATCGGTCTCCAACTCCTGAGCCATGCTGAATCTAAGACCATAACTTAGCCCCTCGATAAATTTACGGACTCACTCTCTGACTGTAGGAACCAAAGTAGGTGCATGACAAGATACCTCACTGAACCTCATGGCATACCCTAACACTGTCATGGTTCCTTAACGCAGCTGCTCGAATTTTGTGTGCCACACATACCAGAGGGTCTGCGGGAAAAACTCCCTCTAAAACATCTCTGAAAACTGAGTCCAAGTGAGTGGTGTTGCATCAGCTGGCCTACCCTTCTCATAAACCTTCCACCACTGATATGATGCTTCCGATAGCTGAAATGTAGTAAAAACAACTTCACTCACATCCACAATAACCATGGTGCAAAGAATACGGTGACACTTCTCTAGAAAACCATGTGCATCCTTGGTAGTTGTGCCACTAAAAGTAGGTGGACCATACATCTTGAACACCTCAAGCCTCGTCTGCTCCTCCTCTTATGCCCCTGGTCTGACCTCAGGCTGAATCAAAATAACAGGCTATATCGGCACCACACCAGGAGCATGAAGTAGCTGGTGAAACAAAGATCAATCCCGCCTGAACCAATGTACCAAACATGCTCAGGAACTGTGCTAAAGTCTCCTGAAGTTCAGGGATAACAACAGGGGATCCAGTGTCGATCACCCCAACCGGAGCTACCGACGGCTCCTTAACTACTTCAAAATCAATAAATTTGCACGACATGACTGAAATAAGTGGAATTTTTCTTATAGTTCTGTAACCTCCCGAAGATAAGTACAAACGTATCTGTATCGATGCGCAAGACTATACTAAAATTGGTTGTGACTCATAGAACCGACGAACTTAGAGCTCTGATACCAACTTGTCACGAACCAAAATCTCATTTTACGTGTCATGATGGAACCTAGTCTCTAAGACTAGGTAAGCTGATTACTTACAACAATTAAGTTAATTTAATCATCAAAGGAAAGGACTCTAAGGGACTGCGACGACCAAACAGCTCTACCTTTAATCCTCGCGATCGATAAGCTAATTATGACTGGGTCTGATATAACCAATACCTGGATCTGCATAAAAAAATATGCAGAAGTGTAGTATGAGTACACCACAGTCGGTACCTAGTAAGTATCAAGACTAACCTCAGTGGAGTAGTGATGAGCGACAAGTCAAACACCTACTAGTCAAATAACATGTGCAGTATAAAAGTATAAAGCTAATAATGAAAGCAGAAATCAGTAAATGACAACAAGAATCAACATATGGTATAAACAGTAAAGTAATAAGAACACCGTTAAAGTACTAGCGAGAACATACAAGGGAACAAATGACAATCAACTAATCAAGTCGTTCTAACACAAGTCTCACAACGAATTACTCCTGGATACGTTATCTCATAATCACAAGTCACGAGTCTCAAACCACAATCATATGCTCACGACACCTTGTTCCCACATTTCTAATCATAATCCACCTGGCATGGTCACATGCCCAATATCACAATGAAAGCAGATAATACAACAATACATGGGATCAATAAATGTCCAGTTTCATACTCCTAACTAGTATAAGTGGCATGCTACGATGTATGCTTTTGGGAGTGTATTATTACAGCCCAGTTCAACAAGTAATATCAAAGACATTGAGTATCTCATTGAAGCAACAACAAGTCACGTAAGGGGCAGAACATACACAAAGAAGATCACACCATCACACGAATATCACCAACATAATACCCCCAGGCCATCACACATCATCCCTGATATTGCCAGCCTTATCTCTCAAATAGCCTCACGTATCACGCCACCCCGACAATATCATTATCCATGTGTATAACTCTGATAGCCACCCGCATCACTCCGCATAATAGCCAACCTTATCGCTCCCTCCGGACAACAACATAATAGCCACCCGTATCTCTCCTTACAATCAACAACGGTGAGATGTCACTCTTATGCTCCGCATAACAACAACCAATCCACACCACAATTCACATGTGCTAACATCACAACAACACGACATATCAACTCTTACCGCAAGTTCCGATAGGCCACAATCTTTTCAAAACAACAATACAAATAAGACTATATCCCATAACCCATGGCTCAAACACAATGTGTATAGAATCTCAATAACAACAAAATAAACGGAAAAGTAACTCAACAATGATCAACACTCCCTCTTAAATACAACTTCAATTAAAATAAATTAATGACTTTTAATAACTTCAACTCCAATTAATTCCTGAAAAAGAAACTCTATAATGAAGGTATTTCCATGGAATTGCAAACTTTAAAATTCTAGTTTGTGAAATAAGCTTACAACGAAAGAGATGGCATGAGAATAACCCGACAACAAAAGAATATCATTTAATAATAATTTCAATTAATAGTAACTCAATAATAAATGAGGTCACATTACAATAAAAGAGGTAACAACTCCAAATAAAGCATATAAGAGTAAACTTAACAAGTAAAGGATGTGACATGTAACAACAACTTCAAATCAAGCTTGTGAGAGTAAACATGAAAAATAAAAGATATAACATGTGCTAATAATTTCAAATAAATACATGAAAGAAGCCTAAGAGTCTAAACTAGTCAATTCCATATATAAGCCCGAGCACGCACTCGTCACCTCAGGTACATAGCTTTCAGATAACACAATAGCACAAACAACTCAAATCCTAAGGAGTAGTTCTCCCCATAAAAAGTTAAGCAAGATACTTACATCAAAGAAGCTAAATCAATACTCTGAAATGACCCTCTCGTGTGAAACAACCTCCGGACGGCTCGAATCAAGCCAAAATGACTCAAGAACATCAAATAATGTCTAAGAAAACAATTCCAAATGATAAAGGTCGAGTCTTTACACATTTACTCAAAGTCAACCAAAAACTCAAACCCGTGCCCGCATCTCGGAACCGGATAAAACTTAAAAAATTCGACAACCCATTCAATTACGAATCCAACCATACTAATTTCACTCAAATCCAACTCCAATCATTGTTCAAAACTCAATTATTCACTTAAGGAAAGTTTAGACAAAAATCCTCAATTTCTTCTTTTCAAATCCTTAATATATGTATAATAATAATCCATGAAAAAATAAAATATATAATAAAAACAAAGATAAAACTACTTACCCTCAAGATTTGGGTGCTTATCTCCTCCAAAATTGACTTACGTGTGCTCCAAGAACTCCAAAAGTGAAGAAAATAAACTCAAAATCCTGAAACATGATGCTTTGATGCACTGTCATAGGTCCCTCTTCATGATCGCGATTCAAAATAAATTCGAGATCAGTTTTTACCCATGACGATCGCGACCATTTTCCCGTGATCGCGATGAACAAATTTCAACAAGCTACTCTTCCAGATAGCCTTTAATTTAATGGTCATAAAGTCTTGCAAAAAACTCCAAATGACAAACAGTTCGATTTACTGAAAAGTAGACACAAAGGGCTATAACTTTTGTTTTTAGATCATCTCCAAATTCCTTGTAGATTATAAGATATAAGCTTCCAAAGTCAATCCCATGACAACAGAAATTTCTGCTACGTGATCATGAAAGGGCTTCCGTGATAGCGATTGCGCAAGTAGCAATTTTCTCTTCGTGAACACGACCCAAAGTCTGCGATCACGATGCACACCCTTGTGGCCAAAAACCAGCAGCTAAAAATGGCCTAGAAATGGTCCGAAACCACCCCGAAACTCACCTGAGCCCCTTGGGACCCCGTTCAAACATACCAACAAGTCCCAAAATATATTACGGAACTACTCGAGGCCTCAAATCACACATAATAACATCAAAGTCATGAATCGTAGATCAAGATCAATCACTTAAGTTCAGAAACATCGAACTTCGAACCAAGGGTCCGATTCAAGCCTAACAAATTCGGAATGAATCCAAATTTTGCATACAAGTTCCAAATGACATATCAAACCTATTCCAACCCCCGAAAAAACAATTCGAACCGGATAACGTAGTAGCCAATGCCCGTCAAACTTATGAACATTCCAAACTTGCAAATTTTCAACTTTCGTCAAAATGGATCAAATCAACATATGGACCTCCAAATCAAAATTCAGACATGCGCTTATGTCTAAAATCACCATACGAAGCTATGGAATCATCAAAACACCATTCTGAAATCGTCTACACAAAAGTCTGACTCCGGTCAACTCATACCGCTTAAGATTCTAAAACAAGAATCATCCTTCTAAATCAATCTGAATCATCCGAAAATCAAACTCAACCACACACGCAAGTCACAATACATAATGCGAAGCTACTTGATACCTTAAGCCACCAAATGGGGCGCTAATTATCAAAACGGCCGGCCGGGTCGTTACATTTACGAGTAAAGATAACATTATGAAGAACATCTCAACAATTTTGAAGAAAAATGAATGGGTGTGTTCTTTCATTTACAAAGGAAAAAAAACAGTAAACAACATAAAGTGAAATGTGCATTTGCATTTACATATGCCCAATGCATTAAATTAATAACGTAAACGTATAAACATAAAAATAAATCTTAACCTCTTGAAGAGAATTGTGTACTAACTAAATATTGTAGTACAGCATTAGTTTTTTCAAATTATCGCATCAAATTGGTTTTTTCTTATAGCTTAATTCAAAGGGCGCCCTCCAAAAAGCTTTTATTTAGGGACAAAGAAATTCAGTGAATGAAATAAATTTATTGTTTCTTTGTAGATTCTTATTGATTTAATTCTGGCTGGATACATGGTTACAACTATTTTTTAGGATGATATTTGTAGTAATTTGACTATATCTGTCACGACCCATTTTCTCTCTCTGTAAGTCGTTGTGACGGCACCTAATCGCTACGACTAGGTAAGCCTAATAATTCCGAAATAACATAAATAAAGAAACAATTAACAACTAAACTTCAAAAGATACTATATATTGATAAAAATGCCGCTCGGCATGTACAAGAACACCAGCACTCGAGTATAAACAGTATTCCCAAAATCCGGTAATCACGAGTCACAAGCTCTACGAAATTTGTCTAACTGTTTTCTATACACAGTGTCTAAAGAAAATAAGGGAGGAAAATAACAAAAGGGATAGATGGGGACTCCGAGGATCTACGGATGCAGGCAGATGTACCTTGAAGTCTCCAGTAAGTTGCAGCGACTGCACCAACGATGAGGCGGGTAAGATGTACCTAGATCTGCACACGGAAAAAATGTGCATGAAAGGGCATAAGTACACCACAACGGTACCCAGTAAGTGCCAAGTCTAACCTCGATCGTGTAGTGACGAGGTCAGATCAGGTCCCTACTGAAATATATATATACTATAAGGCAAAGAAAAAATGAAATATCGCACTAGATAAGATTGAAATGTAACAAGGAAGAAATCATGGAAAAACAACAACTCAGAACACACCAGTACAACAGGGGATCTCCCGAGATACCATCTCGTAGTCCCAAATGTAAATGTGCAGGGAGATCTCCCAGAATACTCTTCCGTAGTCCCAAAGTAAATGTGCAAGACAGAGGGATCTCCCACAATACCATTATGTAGTCTCAAAGTTAATATGCAGGGGGTCTCCCGGAATACCGTTCCTTAGTCCTAAAGTAAATGTCCAAGACATAGGTATCTCTCGGAATACCGTTCCATAGTCCCAAAGTAAATATGCAGTACAGGAGGATTTTCCGGAATACCGTTCCGTAGTCCCAAAGTAAATATGGATCCAAACAACGTGATTCAATAATCATGGCACGGAGTCTTATAATTTAACCTAAGTACCAGTTAAGGAAGACAAGTAAAACCACTACACATGTTGTACGTAGTTCAAGTAAACAATTAAGGCAAATAGGCATGCTTTCTTAGTCTAACAGAATATTACACAAGTTAATAAGTTCAAATAAGAGGAAAGACAGGTTATTATTTAGTGAAAACCCAGGTTTTACAAAAAATAGCACGTGTACGTACTCGTCACTTCACATACACGACGCTAATATATCAACAACAGTACCAATCCTAAGGGGAGTTTCCCCACACAAGGTTAGGCCAGCCACTTACCTCAAACCAAGCTCAAATCAATCCAAAATAAAGCTCTTCTCGCGAATATCCGACTCTGAATGGCCTAAATATAGCCAAAACCAATTACATATCATAAATATAACAACAAGAAACTAATCTAACGAACATAATCAAAGTTAAAGCAAGAAATTAAAAAATTGCTCAAAAAGCCTCCTCGGGGCTCACGTCTCTGAATCGGGTAAAAATTACCAAATATGAACACCCATCTACTCACGAGTCTAACCATAACAAATTTACTCAAATCCGATACCAAAATCTCGATCAAAATCGCAAAATTTGGCCTAAGAGTTTTTCTCAAATTTTCCCCAATTTTTCACCCCAAATTCGAAATTAAATGATGAAATCAAGCATAGATTAGTGGGATATAACCACAAAGGAGTTAAGAATCGTTACCCAATAACTTCCTCTGAGAATCCCTCGAAATTTTTCCTTCTACCGAGCTCCCAATTAAATTTTGTGATATGAACTCAAAACCCTAGTTTTTGAACTTTAAATTCTGCCCAGGTGTTCCTTCTTCGCGTTCACGGGCCACTCATCGTGTTCGCAATGAACAAAACTCTCAAAAGCCATTTCCAAACTCTTCTCAGATAGCCTCTAGTGTAATGGCCATAAAGTTTCGCTCAAAACTCCAAATGACAGATGGTTTAATTCTATAAAAACTAGGCTCCAAGATATACAACTTTCATGTTTTGGTCATCTACTAACTCCTTATATATTTCGAGATATAAGCTACCAAAGTCATCCCTGTGCAACACAAATTTCTTCTTCATCTTCCCAAGCAGCCTGTAGTGTACCAGTCATAACTTTTTGTACACAAATCCAAATGCTAAATGGTTTACCTTTCGAAAAACTAGATACAAAGGGATACAACTTTCAGTTTTACACCATCTCAAAATTTCTTATATATTGCGAGATATGAGCCTCCGAAGTCAGAGCTGCGTAACAAATATTTTCTTTTTCGCGAACGCGAATTACAAAATCCCAGAAGCCAAATCCTTCTTCCCGAACGAGAAGAGCAACACCAGACAGCAGCATCAACTATTGCAAAACAGCCCGAAATGATCCAAAACCACCTCGAAATGCACCCGAGGCCCCGTCCAATCATAAAAACCAGTCGCGTAACACCACATGGACCTGCTCGAGGCCTCAAATCATATCAAACAATATCGAAATCATGAATCGCACCCCAATTCAAGCTTAATGAACTTTAGAACTTCAAACTTCTACATTCGATATCGAAACCTATCAAATCACGTCCGATTGACCTCAAATTTTGCACACAAGTCACATTCGACATTAAGAGCCTACTCCAACTTCTGGAATCGGAATCCGACCCCGATGTCAAAAAGTACACTTCCGGTCAAACTTCTCAAAAACCTTCAAATTTCTAACTTTTTCCAAATGAACCCAAAATGACCTACGGACCTCCGAATCCACCTCCGTACGCGCTCCCAACACCAGAATCACCTTATGGAGCTATTCCCAGACTCAAAATCCCAAACGAACATCGATAACATTGAAATTCACTTCAACACAATTTTTTTTTATGAAATTCTTTCAAAAATACAAATATTCCATCACAGGTGCCGAAATGCTCCCGGGCTATCCAAAACCCAATCCGTACATACGCCTAAATCCAAAATCATCTTACAAACCTTCTGGAACCTTCAAATCCAGATTCCGATATCGTTTACTCAAAATCAACCCTTAATCAGATTCTTTTATCTTAAAGCTTCTGAAATGAGAATTCTCTTTACAAATCCTCTCAGAACATCCCAATTCCAATTCCGACCACGCGCACAAGTCATAATACTCAAGGCCTCTAACCACCGAACGAAGCGTTAGAGCTCAAAACGACCGGTCGGGTCGTTACATTATCTACCACTTAAGTATACGTTCATCCTCGAACATGCTAAGAACTGCTCCTAAGTTATCCAAAATTATTGCTTAACACCTCGGGAACCTACTCGTGTTACCAAAACCCAGTTGAGCATGTCCGCTCAAGTAAACCTGCAATTTCTCCTTTTCGCTTAGTCAAATAAGCCTTAGAGCCGAAATCCAACATTTGAAATCCTCCACCAGGTCTGTTCCCAACATACAAATACCGTACCCACCACTACACGATGTGCCAATATATGATTGTATACCTGTGTTGAATACACACCGTGCACCGCTTAATTCACCTAACCATATTAACACTCTCTGTCAATAATAGTCACAATTCCACGGATCAGATGCCCCCAACACACCCCATGATGTAAGTAAGTCCCATTTCTACTTTCACAATACTATCGTGACAGAAGAGATGTGTAGAAACTCATAACCACTTGCCGAATCACAAACCATTGAGCCTCTCCTCTTGACTAGAATCATCACCCCATTATGAACCAAATAATGGTATTTTCCCTTTAATATGCTTCATATAATCCGATCGCACTGATCTCGGATCCAATAATCTCGTCTCACCCAATATAAGCTGCCCAGGTAATAAGCCACCTTAGACACTGCCAAAAATCTCATATGATGCCACAATGTGACAACAAGATGCAAACTCGAATGTGATACATAAAGAAACGAACTCTTGAAATAACTAACCAACCCATGTAACTAATTGTAACAACTGAAGAGGTGTTATGAACCTTCCTTAGAAAATGAGAAGCAACACACACAATAATAGATATGGAAACTGTTCTCAACATCGCATTGTTGCGACGTGCAACCCGATCCACACATGATACCCGTGGCGGCGTGCCACCCGATCCAAACAACATACCCGTGGCGGTGTTCCACCCGATCCATACATAATAATCTATAAGAAAATACTTATCGAGCAAAATTCTCATAACTACAAAATACCCGAATATCGACCATAAGCACGCAAAGTGCATAATACCATTCCCTGGGGAGACAGATATCACCATACGCTACAAAACCCAAGCACGACTAAGGTGCGACATATAATTTTCATCTCGAGAGCCATCTTGCTCACATAACACCATCGCTACGTGGAACCTCAACACATATGCAATTTATCGGGCCATTTCACAACTCACACGGTACAATATAGTATTACATGAAATAGTCGACGACGAAATAACATCCCACGTTTGAATACTCCTCTATAAGGAGCGCTATACTGAAATGAACACATACGGCTTGATATAGAGCCCACATTCATATTTTAGCTCCATCCACGGGCCTCAAGTCGATTTTGATTGTATCACACTGGACTAATAACCTTTCAAGGATCCATAATAACCCCTAACACACAAGAACAATCGTCAATGTCCAGAACACACTTCCACAGTCCATAACCAAATGAACCGAGCACCCTTCAGGCATAAATCCTCACATTAGCGATAGTACCAAATATCTCCACACTATGATTTAAGTCTTCAATCAATCAAGTGACTACATGTCACACTTATACAATCTTCCCGTGGGACACGCTCCCACGACCTTCCGCACCAAATGACGAGTTTGCACATCCCTGCCACCGGCCACACAAATGTTGTAAAACAATCAAGAATCAGTAATCAGTACGCAAAGCCTCCCACACAAGACACCAATATCAGGTAACGCCAAAAACAATACCAGTTGACTCTAACCATCTGAGTCCTTTCTAGCTCATCTGAGCTCGTGATATTCCTGCTAACACCAAATTGCAACATTAATCCTCGTCTTCCGATTCCCATGCTACCCACTGTACCTAATCATGCCAATATGCAAATGTACAAGAATTTCATCATAACTTCTGAACCACTAATAGGGTACATACTTCATCATGTATAAACCTTTTACTTAGCTCATCTTAGAAGAATTGATGCGAGACTAGAATTCATAGTTTAACATGTTATATGCCTTACAGTTTATGCGCATTAATGATAAAAATACATTTTATATGTGCTTAATGGAGTTTATTTCATGTGTAGGTGCATTGGAGATGGAAACCGAGCTAAATGGA
Organism: Nicotiana paniculata; assembly: GCA_005239505.1. Taxonomy (NCBI): domain Eukaryota; kingdom Viridiplantae; phylum Streptophyta; class Magnoliopsida; order Solanales; family Solanaceae; genus Nicotiana; species Nicotiana paniculata. The sequence goes on from MDKI01063506.1 coordinate 57,628, forward strand.
CGAAAATACGTCGAAAATACGCTTGAGAGGTGAATAGGGAACACCCTGGCCTTATCCAGGCGTTTGCCTCCTAAAGCCAGGCTGGCCCTGGCGTTAGGGGGGCGTTTGCCTCTTAAAGCCAGGCTGGCCCTGGCGTTAGGGGGCGTTTGCCTCCTAAAGCCAGGCCTGCCCTGGCCTTAAGGGGGCATTTGGCCCCAAACGCCTGGTTCCCTGGTTCCGGTCAATTCCGAGTTTTGATGAGTTTAAGTGTTTCCCGGGTGGAATAGAAGTCTCCTACACATTTAGGGTTTGTCCTAAACATATAAATAGACCCCTAAAACACAACTTAACGAGGATTGGAAGGCAGACGAAGGATTTGAAGAGAGAAAACCATTGAAGTGACAAAAACATTGATTTTTACATCTTTTATTCATTACTTTGTAGTTCAAGTATGCAAGTTATTTTGAGTTTGATTATTATGAACATGTATAGATAACTTCTTTAATATAGGGTTTTGGTAGAACCCATTGGGGATGAATTATTGTGATATTAATATATTTTGGTTGATTAATCTCTATTTGTTCAACTACGTTCTTGTTGTAGTTGATTGAAAGGGCCCTCAATTAGTTGTTCCTATTTATTATGTATCTACTCGAGAGAGCGTGCATAGTTAGGTAGTTGTTTGAACAACATCACTACCGGAGTATAGACGAAAGTCATAACCGAGGGTTTAGAGGTTGGATTAGAGATAACGATACCTCGGGTGCAATCTAAAGTGAACTGTAATGCAATCTAGCTAGCGTAACTTGAGAGAGTGCGTCTAGTAAATTATCATAATTACTTGAGAGAGATTTATGGTAGATAGAGTGTTCATGATTGATAGAGACGATTAATTAAACTATAAGAAATATCCGAGAAAGAATTCACCAACGGGGGAAACCAAACCTTAGACCTTTATTATCATTATTTACAACATATTGTTAGTAATTTCTAGTTTATTATTATTGTCAATAGAATTAGTAAAACATCACCAAGGTATATTAAAAATTCTTGAGAGAATTGATTGAGTAAAAGTTGCGTATTCTAACGAATTAATTGATACGTAAATTCCCTGTGGGATCGACTCTGAGCGTAATACCCCGGATTATATTTGCAACGCCCGCTTAGTCTTTTATTAGACATAGTTGAGCGTGATCAAGAATAAATGCATGCGCAACCAAATTCCCATAACGTAGTAAATACAATCCTCAGGTAGTGGTATACATCTCTATAATCCTTCCTGGATTCACTTCTGTACCGCCACAAATCACATGCATAACTTAACACACTGAAGGAACTGATCATTGCCAACATCATGCCAATTCAACTGTTGCTAACCGAACCAATTTCTTCAAATTTACTCTGAAATTTTTCCTTAGAAATAACAAGGCTCCACTCACAACATAACGAACTCAGTGCGCACTCATCCTGAGTGACCCCATTGTCTTAAACCCACGAACCATATCATAAACTCCTTGTGCGACACTCGCATCTTCAACTGGTACACTCGTCTTGATAAATCCCTCCATAGATCTGAAGTCACCGTCCCCCCATTCCTCCAATGCTGCACCATAGACCGCATATGACATGGAACACTCCAAACCCCTTTCATAACCCACTGCAAAAAGCTCGTAATTTAATCACACTACGAGCTCGAAATCCTTAGGCAACGCACTTGACTTTTGAATTCACTAGGACCGTTGTTGAGAGTCACCACTCTGACTTGGTCCCGAATATAATCAACTATATGGCTCTGCTAGCACATGAAAACCCTCTTAAAGAAACACACGGCTGAATCGTCTTCTTTGTAACTCCCCTCCTCTCACATCCAATCATCCTCAATGTAGTAGTCAATATTCCAAATTAGTCCGTAGACCTAGTCACTGTCTACCATGAATCCTGAATCACTCTAAACTTTTCCCAAGGCATGTATTCATCCTTCCACAGAACCCATATGCCACTCTCCCACTTTGGTCAAACTCCTTTAAGCAACTATTTGACTCCTGTTTCTCACACTTGGCCTTCAAGATGTTTACCCACCGTAAGACACCTCCTAGATGTCATTCCTCATCCTTCGCTGCCCAGTTGTGGCCTTACATCAAAATCCATCTCCGTAGCGCTTGAACCAATAGATCGCCACCAACTTTAAACCCTCCTGAAGATCACCTTCCTCGAGCTATCAACATTAGAAACACTGACTCTATTTTGAAACCTCCACACACCGCCATCTCTGACAACCGCATTTCAGACACCATTTCCCAATACCCTCCCCTTAAGGAAAACTAAAGAAGGCCATAACATTGGCGAACCTTAACATGTTCAACAAGGACAATGACACCACATCACAATTGAGAACTCTACCACGCTTGAAAATACCAAGCTTTGTTACTCTATCAACTCAAACCTGAACATTCCTAGTTCGATTGCCTTTCCTCTTCCGGAAATAAAATACTGAATCTCTAAATCATGAACTGAGTAAAACCTCCCTTCAGGTTATTCACGTCCTTGACGTCTGGACAAGCATCCTACCAGTCCACAGCCACTGTGCGGTGGCAGCGCACGAATCGTCATAACAATCAAGGACAAATCTCAAAACCTTAGGTAGTACTGATACTAAGCTGGAACAACAGAACGACCTTCCGCAATGGCAACGACAATAGTCCAATCAAATACGCAGGAAGAAACATCCTGCACCACATCTGCAGTACCATTACAATTCCTCGATTCTCGATTTATAAATAGCACTTCACGTCGCATAAGATTGAATAGGAAAGAGAAAAAGGCATAAGCCTCGAAGGAATAAAATCGCATGATGAGGAATCAAGAAGGGAAGTGCTTCTAACATCTCTATAGCCTCTCGAAGATAAGTACAGACCTCTTCGTACCGATCTGCAAGACTTTACTAGACTTGCTCATGACTCGTGAGAGCTAAGTGAACCTAGCTCTGATACCAACTTATCACGACCCATTTTCTCCCTCCGTAAGTCATCGTGACAGCACCTAGTCGCTTCAACTAGGTAAGTTTAATAATTTAGAAATAACAAAAATAAAGCAACAATTAACAACTAAACTTCAATAGATACTATATACTGATAAAAATGTCGCTCGGCATGTACAAGAACACCAGCACTTGAGTATAAACAGTATTCAAAAAACCCGATAATCACGAGTCACAAGCTCTACGAAATTTGTCTAATTTTTATCTATACACAGTGTCTAAAGAAAATAAAGGAGGAAAACAACATAAGGGATAGAGGAGGACTCCGAGCATCTGCGGATGCGGGCAGATGTACCTTGAAGTCTCCAGTAAGCTGCAACGAATGCACTAATGATGAGGTGGGTTAGATGAACTTGAATCTGCACACGAAAAACATATCCAGGAAAGTGCGTGAGTACACCACAACGGTACCTAGTATGTGTCAAGCCTAACCTCGGTCGAGTAGTGACGAGGTTAAGTCAGGGCCCTACTTGAATATATATATAAGGCAAAGAAAAAAATGAAATATCACAGTAGATAAGACTGAAATGTAACAAGGAAGAAATCATGGAAAAACAACAGCTCGGAACATATTAGTACAACAGGGGATCTCTCGAGATACCGTCTCGTAGTTCCAAATGTAAATATGCAGGAGGATCTCCCGATATACTGTTCCGTAGTCCCAAAGTAAATGTGCAAGACATGGGGATCTCCTGGAATATCTGTCACACCTCCCTTTTCCCGATAAGGGTGGGATAATGGAATTTTTCCAATTTAAGTTACTTAAATCGAATTTGGGATTATTTAATTTTCAGGGTCGCCACCCGGATTTTTTACGGTGTTCCGAGACACCATTTATTTTTTAATATCTCAAATCGAGGAAATTTTAACTCCGTTTAAAAAGTCTATGAATCAGAAGACCGGGTAAGAAATTTTGTTAACCCGGAAGAAGGTGTTAGGCACTCCCAAATTCCATGGTTCTAGCACGGTCGCTTGAACACATTTCAAGCTATAGATCAAAAGGATAATCATGATTCGAACATTTGTTTTGGTTATTAGAGAAGTTGTTAGGAAGCTGGACCATATATTTCAGTATTTATTAGATTTGGAAATAAGCGATTAAGGCAAATTGCAGGAATTTTAAGAGAATGAATTTTCCACAGCAAAAACTGGAATTTTAAAGGGCATTTAAATTTTGATCAAGAAAATAATTAGATACCTAACATATACCATATTATATTAACCTTAAAGTAAAAATATAGCCCTAAGGCTTTGGGATTTCGTACCCCTTAAGGCCTAGTAGCCTGGGGTTCAGACTGGTTCAGGCCTTAATGGGCCATTCTAGTAGTCTTGCCCGTTTTTCCATATATATATATATATATATATATATATATATATATATATATATAT